>JARBWK010001395.1:0-19358 GCA_030556195.1 Anolis apletophallus | reverse complement strand
GCTTTCTAAAAACCCCCAAATTTTGAGCCCCCCTTATAGGCTTGTTTCCCCCCCCTTCTTTAGCCCTCCTCTGGAGACATTCCAGTTTGTCAACATCTCCCTTCAATTGCTGTGCCCAGGGTGGACACAGTATTTCAGGTATAATGGTCTGACCAAGGCAGAATAGAGGGTAGCATTGATGTAAGGAATCCTCTGTTTCCACGCTGGACCTACTATATGTCTCTTAAATTCTTTTTTTCTTTGAAAACAAATCCATTTTTCCTTTAAAAAAAACTTTGGTTGGGCTCAGTGGCTGATGGCGTACATGTCTGGAACTGTAGGTTTATCCTGAACCTTTAAGGAACTATCAAGGTGCTGAATTCTTGGGCATAGCTCCAGAAAGGACTATCAAAGTGCTGAATTCTTGGGCATAGCTCCAGAAAGGGAACTATCAAGGTGCTGAATTCTTGGGCATAGCCCCAGAAAGGAACTATCAGGTGCTGAATTCTTGGGCATAGCTCAGAAAGGAACTATCAGGTGCTGAATTCTTGGGCATAACCCCAGAAAGGAACTATCCAAGGTGCTGAATTCTTGGGCATAGCTCAGAAAGAACTATCAAGGTGCTGAATTCTCGGGCATAGCTCAGAAAGGAACTATCAAGGTGCTGAATTCTTGGGCATAGCCCCAGAAAGGAACTATCAAGGTGCTGGATTTCTCGGGCATAGCTCAGAAAGAAGCTATCCAAGGTGCTGAATTCTTGGGCATAGCTCCAGAAGGAACTAGCTCCAAGGTGCTGAATTCTTGGGCATAGCTCAGAAAGGAACTATCAAAGGTGCTGAATTCTTGGGCATAGCTCAGAACACTCTGCAAGGTAAAATTAAGGATTCTATTTCTAAGCCAATACTAACTGGACCCGGCCACGCTTGCTGTGGCACAGTCTGTGGTATGAGAAGGTCCCTGCCTTTCTGCTTCTTCTCCTCACTCTCTCCTCATCCTTCAGATCTTTCCTTCCTCTCTTTTCCTCCAACTTCCTTTCCTCCTTCCTCCCATCCTTTCCTTTTCTCTATCACTCCTCCCTCCCTTTTCTCTCCTTCTCTTCCCTCCCTCCCTTTCTTTTCTTCCTTTTTCTCCTCCTCTCCCCAGCTTCACCCTCCTTTATTGCCTTTTCTTTCCTATCTACTTCCTCTCCTTCCTTCCTTCGGTATCTCTTTCCTTCCTTCCTGGATGGTGTCTTCCTTTACTGCCCAATGAGGTTGGACTGGATGGCCCAAGGCTCCTTTCTGACTGGATGGCCATCTGTCAGGATCCCACTTTGATGGTGTGTATGCTTCTTATCCATCAGGAAGGAAGGCTGGAGGGGAAGGAGCTGGGCCCAGAATGGGAAGGGGCTGGAGTGGGGGGCAGGGCCTGCTAAGAGAGGAAGGCAAGAAGGAAGGAGGGAGTGTGGCGAGGAGAGGGTGGGCCTGAGTGTGGGGAAGGGGGCGGGGAAAGAACTGGAGTAGGAGGCGGGGCCTGTTATTGCCCCTCCACAACATCCCCCTCCCTTGTTTGCTAAAGAGAAGGAAGGAAGGGAGTGCGGCAAGGGAGAGGGGGCAAGGCCAGTGGGGGGAGAGGAGAGAAGGGTTTTGCACACGTCTGCAGTATTTTCCGTGCATGCTCTGTCTACCTTTGGTGTGAGGGATGCTGGGCAATGTAGCCCCCACCTTTTGCATTTTTAGAGTGGCTGTTTGGTCTTTTGTGAAATTTCCGTGTGTTGGTCATGCCTTAACTTCTGTTTGGGGGTTTTGTGGCCAAATTTGGTGTTTCTGCATTCAGTGGTTTTGCTGTTTTTAAGCCTATAATAATGACATGAATATTTATATATAGATAGATTTGTATGTGTGAGGGAAGAGCACCTGTCAGTTGCTGTCAGGCCCTCATGAAAGCAACTTTGATGTTCTCAAGATGTTCTATCTTAGCCACATAAATATTTTTGACATAAATGGCATAAATGTATCTGTTCCTGCTACCCTGCTGCTACTTTATTATTTAAAGGGAGCAGATGAGTAAATCCAGTAGAACACAGATTCTGAATTTTTATGCCAGGCTGAAAGAATGCAGCCAATGGGGATTTCTCAGAGTTGCAATGTTTGTTTTCATTGGCATCATGTGAAATGCTGGAACACCTACTACACTGAACCATCTTCCATTTTTTTTGATCTGTTACAGTTTCTTGGGAGCAGTGACTGGTGTCATATTATGGGTGCAATGAATCCAATCTGGGCTTTATTCCAAACTTAAACAGAGATAGGCAAGGTGCTTAACCATACCATCAAAATAGATTCAGCACCTAAGAGAGTGAACTCCAAAGGAACTAACTGTAAAGGAATTCCCTGCATGCTGTGCCTACTGGCAGCAAGTGCCCTAAGAGACAGATATCCTATGAGAGGCAGCTGCAGGGAAGTCAATCTAGTCCGAGTCATGGACAGAAGCTGAGCAGAAGCACTGGGCAAGGTCACTTGTGTACATAACCAATCGACAAGGATTTAAACATAACTGGCTCAGAGGTCAAGAATTCTGAGAAGCACATGAACATTAATAACACAAGTAGAGACTGAATGGCTGTTATCGAAATATAGGGGGCACTTCCCTTAAGGGGACAGAGCCCTGACCGCCTCTAAAATGCGAGGATCACGGCCGAAATCTAGGTGATCCCTTTAAAACTATAAATCCCCCAAAAAACCCAATATCGCAATCTCACCCAGATGGAAGCGCACCAGAAACTGAGAGAAGAGTCTTTATCACCTGATGAAGGATGAGAGCCGGACACCCAAGTTCCAAAATGGCTAACGTCTTTAATGTGTAGTACAGGCAATATATATAGAGAATAGGGTTCCCATATGTCCCTTATTCTAAGGGACGTCCCTTATTTTGGCCCTAAAATTTGTGTCCCTTATTTTCAGGCCCTGTCCCTTATTTTTGACTAGCAGGACAGGACTGGGCGGGTTGACCAGAGGAAGGTGCGCACTGCGGCTTTCACGGCAATGCCTGCCCCGGGGATTCCAACTCTTGGGACAGCCTGCGTCCCCGTTGGAAGGAAGAGGCGATACAGGACTTTTTCAAAGTACAGTAGACTAATTAACCGTTACCCAAGGGAATGTTGGATCATGTTGGAAAGATAGTTTTCTGGTTGCTTGAGAGTTACTCTTAAAATAGGCCTAGCTGTGCATCCCAATACTATACAATGCTGTATCCCATACTATACTATACCATTAACTATTGACATAATAATAATGAAGATGTAGTGTCTTATAAAATTTATTTTATTTTAATGTTTAGACAGCGCACTTTTAAAGTCAGCAAAGTCAAGAACTAAATACAGATGGAGAAAATTTGGTAGTTCTGATAATTATTTTTTTTCATGACAAAACATGCAGAAACATACCATGTTAAGAGGGTGTAAGTCAGTTTCTTTTGTGAGTTTCAATCATTATCTTATTCTGTTAATAAAACTATTTCTACCTAATGTTTCAGTTTTTAATGAAGTGTCCCTTATTTTTGTGAAAAATCCCATAAATGTCCCTTATTTCTTATATCAAAAATGGCAACCCTAACTTGATCATATGAGGCTGGCAAAATAGTACTGCAGCAGGCTAAAGTGTCAATTGCTGGTAGTTATCACAGCATCATGCATCACACACTGTTGCTTTTTGTCTTCTCTTTATTGCTGTAGCACTCCTTTTCATTCATAGGTATGTTTATTTTATTTATTTATTTATTTATTTATTTATTTATTTGCGGTATTTCTATACTGCCCTTCTCAGCCTGAGGGCGACTCAGGGCGGTTTACAGTTGGCAATAATTCAATGCCACAACTCGAATAACAGTTAAAAACCACCATAAAACATTAAAACATTTAACATACAATATAAAATTAAAGTTTAAAAATATTACAAAATATTAAAAACCATATAGCCTTAAATACATTATCGTCTGTATAATTGACAATCCGACAAAAAATATAAACATGTGGCTCAATAAAATTGAACAATTCGGTGAAGCCTCGGGGTTCAAACTAAATCAGAATAAATCAAAAATTATTGTAAAAAATATGGGAGAGAAAGAAAAAATTTAATAGAATCACTATCCGGGATGGAAGTGACAAAAAAGATTAAATATTTAGGTGTAAATATTACCTCAAATAATTGCCAATTGATCAAAAACAATTATGAAAAAGTTTGGATAGACATAAAAAATGACTTGAATAAATGGAAAACTTATAATTTATCCCTCCTTGGAAGAATCTCCACAAGTAAACTGAAAATATTTCCAAAGATAAACTTTCTTTACCAAATGCTACCAATCTTAAAAAATAATTATATGCTGAAAAAATGGCAAGCTGAACTTGCCAAATTTATTTGGCAAGGCAAGAAGGCAAGAATAAAGCTAAAAGCTCTTCAAGTAGGAATGGAGAATGGGGGCCTAGGAATGCCGAATCTGGTCAAATACTATGAAGCAAATTGTATAGAGGGATTAAAACATTGGGTGGAGCTACACAATAAAGAATTACTCAATCTAGAACAGTGTTTCTCAACCTGGGGGTCGGGACCCCTATGGGGGTCGCAAGGGGGTGTCAGAGGGGTCGCCAAAGACCATCAGAAAATACATTATTTTCTATTGGCCATGGGGGTTCTGTATGGGAAGTTTGGTTCAATTCCATTGTTGGTGGAGTTCTGAAAGCTCTTTGGTTGTATGTGAACTATAAATCCCAGCAACTACAATTCCCAAATATCAAGGTCTATTTTCCCCAAACTCCACCTGTGTTCACATTTGGATATATTGAGTATTTGCGCCTCTAAGTTTGATCCAGATCTATCATTATTTGAGTCCACACTGCTCTCTGGATGTAGGTGAACTCCAACTCCCAAACTCAAGGTCAATGTCCACCAAACCCTTCCAGTATTTTCTGTTGCTCATGGGAGTTCTGTGTGCCAAGTTTGGTTCAACTCCATCGTTGGTGGAGTTCAGAAAGCTCTTTGATTGTAGGTGAACTATACATCCCAGTAACTACACCTCTCAAATGACAAAATCACCCCCACAACCCCACCAGTATTCAAATTTGGGTGTATTGGGTATTTGTGCCAAATGTGGTCCAGTGAATGAAAATACATTTTACATGATGATTCATAACAGTAGCAAAATTACAGTTATGAAGAAGCAACAACAATGATTTTATGGTTGGGGGGTCACCACAACATGAGGAACTGTATTAAGGGGTCGTGGCATTGGGAAGGTTGAGAAACGCTGATCTAGAAGGTGATGGCCTAAAATTTGGCTGGCATGGCTATCTAATATATGATAAAATAAAACAAGATAAAGGATTTAATAACCACATCATTAGACCCTCTCTTCTTCGAGTATGGAACAACTTTAAAAAAAATTCTGTATGCCAAAATTCCACTCTGGACTTCGCCAATTGAGGCCTTTAAAATAAAAAGAAATGAAGATGATAATGGACTAATTTATAAGAACATTATTGAAAAAGGTAGAAATGACATCACAATAAAGAAACTAGAAGAATTATCACAATATAAACTGAATTGGTTTCACTATCACCAAATTAATAAAAGATTTGAAATTGACAAACAAACTGGCTGGGAATGGAATGAATCTAGAGGCGAGAAACTTTGGCTTAAATCTAAAAATAAAACAGTGAGCCTAGTGTACAAATTCCTGCTCGAGACAGATGAGAAAAAAACCCCCTGTAAATGAGTATTTATCAAAATGGTCAGCTAACTTAGGCCAATATATCCCCAAGGAAGAATGGGATAAAATCTGGAAAATAAAAGAGAAATATACCTATTCGTATTATTTAAAAGAAAATATGTACAAGATGGTATACAGGTGGTATTTAACCCCATACCAGCTTTCTAAAATTTATAAGAACAACAACGACCTATGTTGGAAATGCTCCCAAGAACGTGGCACCTTCTTCCATCAATGGTGGACCTGTAGAAATGTGAAGAAATACTGGAACTCTGTTAATAATGTGATACAAGAAATGTTAAAAATGACTATCCCAAACAAACCAGAATTTTATTTGTTGAACATTTCAGGACCACAAACTAATAAAGAAACAGAAAAACTACTCACATACTTAACAGCAGCAGCAAGAATTGTATTATTTATTTATTTATTGTTCATTTTTGTATTCCGCTCCTCCCAGCAGGCTCGGGGCGGATAACAACAGATATAACGGGCAACATGTCACAACATGTCGACATGTGGCCCTACAGTAAAAGCATAAAAACATAAAAGGACATTAAAACACATTACATCGCCACACAGGGTATGGGAGGACATACGATATGGTTCTTAGTCCAGTGTGCCTAGTTAAAGGCCAAGCCAAAAGGGCCGTTTTACACACCCTCCGAAGGGGGCCAGTTCCGAGATGGCTCGGGTACTGTCCGGAGGGCGTTCCAGAGCACCGTGCCGCTACGGAAAAAGTTCTTTGTCTAATCGTCGATAGATGGCAGGAGCGGATTGATGGTACTAGCAACAGATTCTGTTCATCTGAGCGCAGTGATCTCGGGGGAAAATACGGGGTAAGGCGGTCCCTCAGGTACGCAGGCCCTAGGCCGTGCAAGGCCTTAAAGGTCAAGACCAGCACCTTGAAAGCAATTCGGTACTCAATAGGAAGCCAGTGCAGTTGCCGAAGGATGGGTGTGATATGCTCCCTCACTGGCGATCCCGCCAGCAAGCGATGTATTAGCTAGACATTGGAAGACACTGGAAATACCTAATATCGAAGAATGGCTAACAAAATCATTGGAAATTGCGGAGCTTGATAAGCTTACATATTTGCTCAGAGACAATTCTACAAAACACTTTAACATTACTTGGGCTCCTTTTGTTGAGTATATGAAAGTGAAGAAGCTTGTAAACCTTAAAGGGCTATATATATATATAAGTATCTACAATTATGTATTCTTTCCACCATCGGCTAAAATATGAATATTTCTACTCGAGATGTGAAGTCAACATCTCTTTTAACTGTGATATTTGTAGATGTGGTGTCGTTGTTTATATGTCAAGTCCGTCTTTGTGACTTTAAAACGGGGGGCTGAGAAGTGGGGGATGTACTATGTTTTCTTTTGTGTATTTCTTTCTAATAAAGCTCTTTTAAAAATTAAAAAAAACAAAACATTATCATGGGCGTTACCATGTCGTGTCATTATTCAATTTCATCGTCAGGTCGTTCCATGAATTCATATAGTTATGCTATACTTGGGAAAGCCTGTTTGAAAAGCCAGGTTTTCACATGTCTTTGAAAAGTCAGCAGGGAGGGGGGCAATCTTATATCCCTAGATAGGGCATTCCACAGTCAAGGGGCCACCACTGAAAAGGCCGCATCTGTGAGGAAGGCGGGAATTACCTACACTAATATACAGCAGGCTGGTGTGATAAAATCCTGTGTCCTCTATTTAACTGATGTTGTTTCTGACACAGCTTGTCTTCCTCTTTTCCTGTACTTCACATCCTGCTGAGAAGACAGCCTATCAGCTGCTGAGAGTTGGGAGAGAGAATAATCATCTGGAGCCAAAAACTGGTCTCAGCCTAAATCCTGTGCATCAGCTTCCTTAGATTCCAGAGAATGAGGACCTCATCACATGGGCAAAAAGCCCCATCGTAGGATGCTGCTGAGATGCAGCCAGGATTGAGGCTGTCAGAACCCATGACATGATACAGGGCTGCTTCCAGCGGGGCTCTAACCTGGCTCTGTGCACACTACGTGGGGTTGCCTATGAAGACTGCCTGGAAGCTGCAATTAGTCCAGCGCGCAGCAGCCAGACGACTAACGGAGCGGGGGTACAGGAGCGCACAACTCCTGTTGCGCCAGCTCCACTGACTGCCAATTAGCTTCCGAGCACAATTCAAAGTGGTGGTGTTGACCTACAAAACCCTATACGGTTCCGGCCCAGTTTACCTGTCTGAACGTATTCTCCCCTATGAACCGTCAAGAGTACTAAGATCGTCTGGAGAGGCCCTGCTCTTGCTCCCACCACCTTCGTAGGCATGTCTGGTGGGGATGAGGGACAGGGCCTTTTCGGCTGTGGAATTCCCTCCCAAATGAAATTAGATCCTCCCCCTTCCTCCTGACTTTTAGGAAGTGGGTGAAAACGTGGCTGTGCAATGAGGACTTCGCAGAATGAAGGAGGAGATCGCGAAGAAACTAAAGTTGCTAACCACTTGATACGGACCGAATATATGGGTTAAGTTGGACTTGATTTTCCTTTGGCGAAAGGCTTTTTAAATGTATTTATTGTATTGTATTTTATTGTAAATGTATGATGTTTTTAGTATTGAATACTTGTTAGTATTGAATACTTGCTGTTTGCCGGTCTGAGTCCCTCTTCGGAGGTGAGAAGGCCGGGGTATAAAAGTTTTAAATAAATAAATAAATTTGCCCCGCTGCCCCACTGATGCCCTCACTTCCCCTGGCTTAAGAACCTCCATGTGATGAGGTCCTTAGTTATGCCACCATCCAAGGTGCTGAACCTTCATAAGGGACAGAGTTCAGCACCTTGGCTATCTCCTTCAGAGTCTACAGTAAAACATACAGTGAGTTAACTGCACCATTGACAAGGAGATATCTAATCACTACAACCACATTTGGGGATCATTTTTTTTAAAAAAATATTTTCATTGTACTAATGGACCTTGGAAAGAAAGGTTTAATAACCTGATGAAAAAGTTTCATGGCTGGACGTCTATGTAAATATGTACAGATAAGAGTCCGAGACTGGAATCCTGTTGTACTATTGCTGCTGTTGTAAGCAGAGGAGGAACATGATTATAGTAGTAGTGATCATGAAGACAATAAGAGTCTGTACAGTTCAGAGCTAATGAATAGTGTTTGCAATTTTGCATGGCTCAGTATAGCCTGTTGAACAACGATATGTGGAGACATTTACAACTCCCAGACCTACTGTAGAGCTGCTGAAGCACCCCATAGTGATTCCATGTACGATGGAGAATGGAGAATCACAGAAGCATCTAATTTTGTATCCCAAGCCAGATCAAAGTCATTACATCATCTGCCGGGGCCTATTGGGATCAATCTTAGTGGCTGATATAATCATTTCAGGCCCGGCTGTGGGAACATAACTGGTTTCTTCAGTGATTTCTTATTCTTTCCACCAGGCACAGAATGGTCATGAAAGAGGAGCTTTGATTGTTGTTGTTGTGGAGAGACTCCAAATAGACATATGCAGGAATATCTTACTTTACTTGAGAATTTATGTCTGAGTTTGCTACTAACAGGTTGTCGTCCCTGAAAGACCCTGAAAAAAGTGCTTCCAACAAAATTCCAAAACTGGTATTTATTTACTTTATTTATATTCTGCTCTTCCCACCCCAAAGGGGACTCAAAGCGGATTACAGGTACACGTACTTAGTAGACAATCCCTGCCATTTCACAAACACACATATAGACGAACAGAGGCAAACTCTGGCCACCAGGGGGAGCTGACGCACCCCTCATCTCTCAGCGTTCCCAGCATCTCTTGTTGTTCCTTCTGCATTCCTCAGCATTCCTGGAGTTCTTTAATGGCCTCATAATTCAGTGGTATCTTTATCTCCTATTTGACAGTGGCTGGGTCACACGGGGGGGGGGGGGGGATCCAGCTGCTGACATTTGACTGCGTGGCACTGTGCCCGCAGTCTTCAGTTAAGAGCCTTGAACATCTCGCATAACACCTCTCCTGCGCGAACTGCACTGGTTACCGATTGAATTCCGGATCTCCTTCAAAGTGTTAGTCTTGACTTTCAAGGCCTTACATGGTTTGGGGCCAGTGTACTTGAGGGAGCGGCTTACCCCATATATGCCCAGAAGTTTACTGCGTTCAGAGGGTCAGAATCTTCTCGAAGTCCCAGGTGTGAAGTCCTACAGGCTGGCCAGCACCCGACAGAGAGCATTCTCAGTGGCTGCACCGACCATGTGGAACACGCTGCCAGCTGAGGGGCACGGCCCTACGGGACTTGATGGTCTTTCGCAGGTTCTGCAAGACCTGGCTATTCAGGCAAGCAAGCATTTATTTATTTATTTATTTATTTATTTATTTATTTATTCGATTTAATAGACCGCTCTCTCCGGAGCCCAGAGCGGT
The DNA here is from genome assembly GCA_030556195.1 of Anolis apletophallus. Taxonomy (NCBI): domain Eukaryota; kingdom Metazoa; phylum Chordata; class Lepidosauria; order Squamata; family Anolidae; genus Anolis; species Anolis apletophallus. The sequence continues at coordinate 9,231 of JARBWK010001395.1, read as the reverse complement.
TTACAACAATAAAACCAGATAAAAACACATAAAAACACATAAAACAGCATTATAAAACACAGTTAGCCCCTCCCGACAATAAAATCCCAGCAGAGCGGCAATAGTGCAGGCGGCACTGACGCGGCAGGATGGCGGAGTTATAGCAGGCATCAGTCAGGGCCGAATGCCTGTCTAAACAACCAAGTCTTTACGACTTGCGGAATGCCATCAAGCCCCGTAGGGCTCTCGTCTCCTCCGGCACGGCCAGTTCGGGCGCGGCCACGGTAAATGCCCTCTCCGCGTGCTCGATAGCCTGTAGGTCCTGATACCAGGCACCTCCAGTAAGTTGAGCCCCTCTGAACGCAGTGATCTACTGGGCACGTATGGGGTAAGCCGCTCCTTCAGGTGCACTGTCCCCAAACCATATAAGGCCTTAAAAGTTAAAACTAGCACCTTGAAGGAGATCCGGAATTCAATAGGAAGCCAGTGCAGTTCGCGCAGGAGTGGAGTTACATGCGCAGATCTTGCGGCTCCTGAGAGCAGCCGCGCTGCTGCGTTCTGCACAAGCTTGAGTTTCCGGATCGCCGACAAGGGTAGGCCAATGTACAGCGCATTACAGTAATTGAGCCTCGAGATGACCATGGCTTGGATCACCGTGGCCAGGTCGCAGCAGGAGAAGTAAGGAGCCAGACGTTTTGCCTGTCGCAGATGGTAAAACGCTGTCTTGCAGGCGCAGGCAATCTGCTCCTCCATAGACAGCTGGGGGTCCAGCCTGACCCCTAAGCTCTTGACTAGCGGCTGCGGGCGAATTGCCACGCCATCAAACGTCGGCAACTGGGTATCTACCCCCCCCCCCCCCGGGCGGCCCAGCCACAAGATCTCCGACTGATTAGCATGTGATCACTAACCTCGCCACCTAGTTGTGCTGCTCTGTACTCTTCTGCAGATGTGCCTCGACCCGATCCACTGAGATATTTTTATGCTATATTGATTGGTTTTTAGGAATGTTTTATGTTTTATGATGTTTTTAGAATACCTGTGGGATTTTATTGTGTTGGAAACCGCCCCGAGCTTCGGGAGGGGCGGTCTAGTAAGTCCAAATAGTAAGTAAGTAAGTAAGTAAGTAAGTAAGTAAGTAAGTAAGTAAGTAAATAAATAAATAAATAAATAAACTGTCTTTCAGGCTGCAAAGATCAGCAGCAGGCTACACTTAAAGGTCGAGCACCCACCTCGACCCGGACAGGCCTCGAACTCATGACCTATTGGTCAGAGAGATCTTATGCAGCTGACACTTAGCCAACTGCACCACATTCCCGGTGTGGTATAACATCACTTTCTGATGTTCCTTGTTTCTAAAACTTTCAAAGAAAGAAGGTCCAGCAATGCTTAAAAGTTTGTTTTTTAAAAAAAATAAACACTTGGCATCAGGGCCGTAGCCAGGATTTTGATTCAATGAGTTTGGTTCAGGGGCTGAGACTGGGTGGAAGAGGGTCTACCCTAGCAAACCTTTGCACTTGTTATCCCAATAACCCCATTACTGTGGGAAATAATGAGCATGGAGAGCAGATCATGATATGACTAAACATAACAGTTTAAATAATGTAACAGTGAGGCCTTTTCGCTGGACCACCCTGAGAATTTTCGAGGGGCCAGCCCCTTAGCCCCCTGGCTACATGCCTGCTTGGCATTTAAAAAACCAAATGCACATTTTGAGGAGTATACTTGTCACAACTCTTAGTTCAGTCCTTGCAGAGCAGGGGTGCTCACACTTTTTCAGCATGGGAGCTACTGATTAAAAAACCAAGTCCCAAAGATCACCTACCCAGAAATGTAAAACGTATAACTATTTTCTTATTTATTTATTTATATTTATTATTCATTTTTATGTACCGCTCCTTCCAGCAGGCTTGGGACAGTTTACATAAAATGAAGGTATAAAACATCAACATTTCAATTTAATAACAACAATATAAAACAGAGCATAAAAATACATCCAACCACCCCATTTCTCCCACACTGCCATATTACCACACATATTATCAGCCAGAAAGTAAGAAGAGAGGCTTTTGAACTGCAAGGCCATTTAATACTCAGCAAGGTAAACAAAGGGGCATGCAAAAATACATCCAACCACCCCATTTCTCCCACACTGCCATATTACCACACATTTTATCAGCCAGAAAGTAAGAAGAGAGGCTTTTTTGAACTGCAAGGCCATTTAATACTCAGCAAGGTAAACAAAGGGGCATGCAAAAATACATCCAACCACCCCACTTCTCCCACACTGCCATATTACCACACATATTATCAGCCAGAAAGTAAGAAGAGAGGCTTTTGAACTGCAAGGCAATTTAATACTCAGCAAGGTAAACAAAGGGGCATGCAAAAATACATCCAACCACCCCATTTCTCCCACACTGCCATATTACCACACATATTATCAGCCAGAAAGTAAGAAGAGAGGCTTTTGAACTGCAAGGCCATTTAATACTCAGCAAGGTAAACAAAGGGGCATGCATAAATACATCCAACCACCCCATTTCTCCCACATTTCCATACTCCCCAACATATATTTCTCAAGGAACAAAGCAAGCAGAGAGGCTTTGGAGCTAAAAGGCCATTTTAAACATTAAAAATAAACAAAGAGACATGCCACAGAACAATCAAGCACCCACCCCAAAGTAAAAAGACCGACCTTTGAGATGCGGTAAGGAAATGACCCCAAAGCGTCCTTCTTCTTCTCCTCCGTCGTTGCTCCTATTTCCATGCCGCCAGCATGCGTGCCACCTCCAAGAGCTCACGAGAAGTCCGAGGGGCAAAATGGGCGCTTCTGTGCATGCGCCAGGCCAGCCATGCATCGTCATCCAGGCCCGCCCCAGGTCTCCTACGACTCTGAGTGGCTGGAGAAGGACGGAGGGAGGAGGAGGAATCCAAAAGAGGGGGCCCATTCTGCCTCTTGGACTCTGGAGCTTTTGGAGGCGGCGCGCGAGCAGGGAGCAGGGAGGAGCAACGACAGGGGACTTCGTTGCAGCGTGCAGGGGCACGTGAAGAGGACCAACAGCAAAAAACCTGGTCAGGGGCCTGAAGATCACCAGGATGAGGCCTGAAGATCACCCTGGTGATCCCGATCACCATTCTGAGCACCCCTGTTGCAGAGGAATTTCTAGCTCACACCCTATCCAAGCCAGCCTTGAACTCAATAGGTGGTCTTGGGTGAGCGATGCCTTTGAGCCTCATCAGCTCCTGTGCCTGTCTGTAAAATGGCATTAAAAGCAGCAGTTTAATCCTGCAGGGCTGTTGAAAAGATTACTGGCAACATGTGTGAAGAGCTTTGAGCATTTGTTTTATCAGTAAAGAATGAGGTTTTTCTTTTTCAAAAAAAACTTTTAAGATTTTTGGAGCTTTCTTTCTTTTCTTGGAGAGAAACCATGTGATCAAAGTGCTTAAAGTAAGGATAAGAATACATTAGTTGTGCCTGCAAGACAGCCTTCTTCCATCTGCGGCAAGCAAGACGCCTGGCTCCCTACCTCTCCCGCCGCGACCTAGCCACGGTGATCCAAGCCACAGTCATCTCAAGGCTGGATTACTGCAACGCGCTCTACGTTGGCCTTCCTCTGTCGGTGACCCGGAAGCTCAGGCTAGTGCAGAACACTGCCGCCCGGCTCCTGTCTGGCACGCCAGCTGGCGCCCACATAACACCTGTTTTGCAGGATCTGCACTGGCTGCCAATTGAGCACCGGATCACCTTCAAAGTGTTGGTCCTCACCTTTAAGGCCTTACACGGGCTGGGGCCAGCGTATTTGAGGGACCGTCTCACCCCATATTGCCCTCCGAGATCACTTCGGTCTGAGGACTCCAATCTCCTGGAGATACCTTCAGCTAAACTCGCAAGGCTGACTGCTACCCGCCGGAGGGCGTTCTCTGTCATAGCACCTACGCTGTGGAACGCCCTCCCGGCCGGAACTCGGGCTATGAAGGACTTGCTCCCGTTTAGACGGGCCTGTAAAACATACCTGTTTAAGCAGGCCTTTGGTGAGTAAGTCCTGCCCATGCCCCGCCATCTATTCGTTCTTCTGAGGATGATGTGCTGTTCATTGTTTTAACTGTGTTATTAATTACTGTACTGCTGTTGTTTTTAATTGTTTTTAACTGCTTATTGCCTGTATTTTACTGTGCCCTTCGGCTCCTGTAAGCCGCCGCGAGCCTCAGGGAGTCGGCGGCATAGAAGCCCGAATAATAAATAAATAAATAAATAAATAAATAACATTATGAATAAAAGCCAGTTTTTATTTCCAAGAAATCTAGCATTTATGGTTGAAGACATATTCACGGCTTCTCAAGAGGGCATGCTTAGATTTAATGCAGAGTTGGAAAAGTTACTTTTTTATTATAATTCTTGAAATCTCTCAGCACCCAAGGTGACATTCATGAAATTCTGACTATTACACCCACCATATTTCCAAGCTCTTATCTTACCTTGCATGGTCTGGGGCTGCTGTATCTGAGGGACCGTCTTTTCCCCTACCAACCCCAGAGGTCACTTCGTTCCGAACAAATGAACCTCCTTGAAGTACCGACCTTCAAAGCAATCTGTCTTACATTGACCCGGTGCAGAGCCTTTTCTGTAGTGGCGCCGTCAATATGGAACACTCTTCCTAGTGATGTACGGGCCATGCAGGACCTTCTCTCCTTCCGCAAGGCCTGCAAGACTCACCTTTTCTGGCTAGCCTTTGATTGCTAGGCCAGAAATCTTTTTTAAGCTAGTTTAATATGTATGCTTTTACCTCTGCGTGTTTTACCTGATTGTAAGCCACTCCGAGCCCTCGGGGAGTGGCGGCGTACAAGTCCTAATAATAAATAAATAAATAAATAATGGGCTGAAGAAAAGATTCTAGTTGAACTTAAAGAGAAACATTTTCCATACTTTGTGGAGTACATGAGTGTGACAACCCCTTGTTGACCGGCCTCAGACTGGACAATCTTTCGGATTCCAAACTGCTAACCCTAAATGCAAGGGGGCCTCGAAGTTACCTCAGCAACTTCTGTCTTATGGCAGGGTAGACTATCTCCCCCACTACCCATTGAATTGCAGAGACTTTAAATTTCTCAGTAACCACTTGACCACACTGCCACCATTTGTCTGTCTGACCACTGACCTTGAGGGCCACCACCAATAAAAGAACTAACAGAGGTGTTCTTCTTTTAAGATGTAAATAATTTATTATGACACAAATGGGTACAAATCTTGATTGGTTTTATACTTCCTCAGAGGCACAAACTTATTCTGTTACACAAAACACAATGGGGATATACTATAGGGTTCCCACTAACCCTCTATAAACCCCTGGACTCTTCCGTCTTTAACTAGGGTCTCTACACCCATAAAACTGGACTGCTCTCTTGCAGACCTTAAGACCAACTAAAGACTGAACTGTTCTCTTACAGTCCTTAAGACCGACTAACTAAAAACAAACTCCTCCCCCCTCTCATGGCAGTTGGCTTCTAACCGCTCTTCACCAACTGTAAAATTCATACCTTGAACATTCTAAAAGACTTTGGCCCTGGTTGCTATGGCGACAGCTCTTCAGAGCTTCTGCCAAGCCTCCCTTCTGGCTCACCCACAGCAACAATTCATAGAATATTCCTTTGAACTACACAAAACCACATACATTTAACATATGTTATACAACATTTACACACAAATAATCGACATCATTACAATGAGTGATGGAGATCTCACTGGAGTAGAAGCTGATCAGAAATGTTCTAACTTGATTTTCCACAGACCTTCCTATTCAATCCCACTGCTGCCACCAATATAATATATTTGACGTTTGACCACAGTGGCAGGGCAGGTCTTTACTTTATTTATTTATTTATTTATTTATTTCTTCGGTCTTATATTCCGCTCCTCCCTGCAGGCTCGGGGCGGATCACAATTTCAAGCATATATAAAACATACAATAAAAACATATAGTAAAAACACGGTACATAACCAAGGTGGAGCGGGTCTACAATTCTTTGACTGAGGCAGGGCGAGCCAATTACATTTGGATTTAACCAAACGCTAGCCTGAAAAAGCCGTCTTACATTCCCTTCAGAAGGGAAAGGAGTTCAGGATAGCTCGAATGTGCCCAGGGGCGACTCAGAGTACTGGAACCGCAGCAGAGAAAGCTCTCTGTCTAGTGCTGGACAGATGGCAGGAGCGGGGACGATGGAACCACCAACAAATTTTGCTCTTCCGAGCGCAGTGATCTCGGGGAACGTGACGGGTAAGGCGGTCCTCAGGTACACAGGCCCCAAACCGTGCAAGGCCTTAAAGGTTAAAACCAGCACCTTGAAGGCAATCCGGTACTCAACGGGAAGCCAGTGCAGTTGCCGGAGGATACTTGAATCTCCCACCTGCTTGCCACAAAGTCTAGAGGAGTATATTACTAGATGGAGTAAATATCCAAAAGTTCTCCTTTTTTCTTCTATTATATTGCTGCCACCAACCTTAATAATATAAGGGTTTTTATATTCTTCTTCAGGATCTAAAATGAGCTAAGCTCTAACTCTGCTGGCCTTATGCACTTTTGAAACCTTCTCTGGCTCTCAGGCATATACTATCTGTGAGGTGTTCTGAGGTGATTTTCCCCTTTAAATACAAGAACTGGTTTTGAGACTTCTTGGTAGAATGAGGCACACTTTGAGGCTTGACTTTCCAAACAGAAGAAAGAAAGTTTATTGTCGAAACTGGTAACAGAACTGGCACATAAGCGTAATGGTTACAGATCTTGGTAAAGCTTGGTGGTTTCTTTAAAATAGATATCTTAAATCTTTGTTACAATAGATCTTCTTCACACACCACACAGGATCTAACTACCAGGGTTCCCCTCTGAATAGTTACTCCTAAAACTAGCCCTTTGAGTTTATCTCAAAACTTATCTGTCTAAATCTTCCCTCACACTATTGTTCCTTTAATAGCTGTGAGTCACACACTAGCTATAACAGTTAACAACCTGAATCCCTCAGGCCTTACTGACTAATCTAACTAACTCTTTTCCCTAAGAGCTTTTTAGTTAGATTTCCAGTCACTGAGCCAACCTCACTTTTAAATCAGAAGAGAGCTCCAAAACTTCTGTCTGACTTCTTCGGTCAGATCTCTCAGACTGACTCTTAAAAAAAAACCTTTCCCTCCTTTCAGTTTGGCTCCTCCCATCAGCTCTTAACCAATCCTGGGGCAGCTCTGTTTCTGCCCCAAGGAGTTCTTAACCACTCCCTCTTTCCTAGAAACATCTTCCTAATATGGCTGCCATACTGCCATCCCCTCACAAGATGGAGGCCAAACTGTTTTCAGGCCTACCTCTACAGCATTGTTTCTCAACCTGGGGGTCGGGACCCTAGGGGTCACGAGGGGTGTCAGAAGTTGTCGCCAAAGACCATCAGAAAAAGTATTTCCTGTTGGTCATGGGAGGTGTGTGTGCCAAGATTGGTTCAGTTCCATTGTTGGTGGAGTCCAGAATGGAGTCCAGAACAACTCCATTGTTGCAAGAGTTCAAGATGCTCTTTGATTGTAGGTGAACTATAATTTCCAGCAAATATAGCTCTCAAATGTCAAGGTCTATTTCCCCCAAACTCCACCAGTGTTCACATTTGAGCATATTGAGTATCCCTGCCAAGTTTGGTCCAGACCCATCATTGTTTGCGTCCACAGTGTTCTCTGGTTATAGGTGAACTACAACACCAAAACTCAAGGTCAATGCCCACCAAACCCGATCATTACAGTGGCACTTTCCATGGGGTTTGTTTACACTAAAAATCCTTCCACTGAAACTGAAGCACCTTTCTTAAGGTAGTACTTTCCCTGAGGTCATTTGCACAGAGATTTTCTCCCATTGTCCCTCCAGGATTTGGATGATTTATCCATTTTTTTTTAAATAAAAAAAATCACTCCCGGATCATAGGAAGAGAGTTTAAAATTAACCCTCATCTTTCGCATAGCCTTGCATTGGCAATTGATCTTTCCCCAAGCCTCTACATTGGCAATCTGGGAAAATGGGCATTTCAACTCTTCCACAAAAGCATCATGGCTTTATTTACAAGGGGGCAACAAAAACGGGCAACGTGAAGGGCTTGCCATTTCTTAAATGTGTAGAAACACCGATTTTACTGTGTGTGGTGAAATCATAAATCTTCATGCATGGAAGGGGATGGCTTTTGCAATCTTTTCCAGTTATAAGACTCTATTAACATCTGATGGCAATTTAGCTTACACTTTCCTAAACAGAGGTCCTTAAGGTTTTTTTTTACTAGTATGCAGTAGGCATGGTTTAGAACCCAAAAATAAGAAATCGAAAATCTAATGGGGGGGATTTTTTGATTAGTAATAGGAAGACTTACAAAAAAATTTCCAAAAATTTCTAAAATGTAGCAATTACTAAACTTAAATTCGTTAGTAGTTCGTATGCCAGCGCATGCTTATTCAGAGGTTTTGGCCTACAACTTCCAGAAATCCCAACAGCTGGTAAAAATTGGCTGGGATTTCTGGGAGTTGTAGGCCAAAACTGAATAAATCACACTGAATTCTAGATGGGACTCTCCAAATAGGAAGGAGGAGCAAAGGAGGAGGAGGGAGGAGGGGTATTCCTATTCTTGGAAGCAGCAAAAGAAAGAAGGAGGAGCCCCCTGACTCTCGCTGCCTCTCACCCCGATCCGGAGGAGCGGGCCCAAGTTACTGCCAAGGCTGATCATATACCTACATTCCATGCACATGCAATACAGCAGCAGTAATAACAATGGGTATAGAAGAGGTAAAATTCAAACCGAACTATTCTGACTGGTCCCTTCCTCATGCAGGTACAAACGGGCTCTTCTCTGTGAGCCGGGAAAAGCCAGCGTTTTCTGCTTGGGTGCACACACATACATATTCTTTAGGGGGGATTTGCTGCAGAATCTTCTCTATGAGCCCGGGATTCTGCAGCAAATCCCCCCAAGAATATGTGTGTGTTCCCAAGCAAACGCTGGCTTTTCCCGGGCTAATTTCCCGGGCTAATAAGAGAAAGGTTCGTTTGCACCGCATGAGAGAGACCAGTCAGAATACTTCGGTTTGAATTACCTCTTGTACCGTTATTACTGCTGTATTACGCATGTGCATGGAATGGAGGTATATGACCAGTTGGATTACTTATAATATTAGGCACTTACAGTAGCATTCATTCATTATACATTAGGTTGGTTTCTCACCCCAATACTCTTTGATGCTTTAGATCC
>JARBWK010001394.1:0-19368 GCA_030556195.1 Anolis apletophallus | reverse complement strand
TGAAACTTTTCCCACAGTCCATACAATTATGTCGCTTCTCCCTTGTGTGTGATTTTGACAAGAAAGTGAGATTTTCCATTCTTTTACCTTTATGATTCAAATATTATGCCAGGAGGTCACGGATATGTTCTCCTGATTTCCTCTTCTCGTCTCTGTATTGCTTTAAATAAATTACCAAGCCCCACTTGTCACAGCACAATCCTCCCTCTCCTCCTTGAATACACAGCTATGTAGCTGGAAATATAATTTCTCCAACTTATGTCTTGTTCTTGTGAGTGCTGTGTACTTTCATTCCAGACGTCGGGCAACGGGAAGCGTTCTTCACGAGGTTCATTCAGAGGTCACCTGCCAGAGAAAGGAGAGGAAAATCTCGTCAGGAGCAGAGCACGGAAATCTCTCATTGAACAACAAGAACAAGAGCTTAGTGCTGGAGCAAAGGCAGGAGAAGAAGGGAGACAGAGTGGTGGTCCTATGGAGAAGAGCCTTTGCCTGCTGAGAAGTACTTGAACACTTGCCCGACAGAGAGCCAGCCCTGCAAAGGGGAGAGTGGCCCAAGTTTCTCTGGGTGAGATTGTCCACACTGCAGTGTGTTAACCTTTGTCAAGGAAGCCTTCTAACAATATGGTCAGCACAGAAAAGTCTTAAGCTGTAAAGCATTTTCTGTCTAGAACCACTTCCTCAAATCCCTGTGTGGGTCTGCATTTACTGAGGAAACAATATTGTGGCCAAAACTAAAATGCTGTGCTAAAGGTGATGTTTGTGCTACGGCTAAGGAAGTAGGAGGGAAGCCCTCAAGTTCACCAACTCCACCACATGTAATCTAATTGTCAAAACTTTCCAAGATTATCTTTTAAAAGAACAAACAATTTGAAGGACCAGCTTGTACATTCGGACATCAAAGCTCAAACCCCAAGGTTAAAACCAGCTTTAATAGGGCACTTCCCATGTGGAAAGGGCCTCTGCTGTAAACAATCCATAAAAATTAAGCATGTTAAACCCTTTGAGTCAGGTTAGGAAACTACCTTAAGTCATTTTACTACATATAGTACCAAAAATGTGATATACGCATTAAGGTGTCCCTGCAATTAATATTATATAGGACAGACAAGCCGTGATCTCAGAATTTGAATTAATGAACATAAGTCCAAAATAAAAAGGTCTTCTACAGATTCCATCTTATATTCACATTTCGTTGAAATGGGGCTGGATTCTTACCCAATAGACATCAGAGACAAAACATCAGAACAATTATTGATTTAATCAGATATTATGAAATTAAAAATCAAAAGAAAATGTTGTTAATGGCCTTAGACGCTGAAACACGTTTGATAACGTTAGTTGGATTTTTTTAAAAATTGCTGATGAAATAGATGGATATTGGTTATTTTTTCCAAAATATAAAAAATTCAATATATGAAAATCAAGAAGTAAAAAATTGGATAAATGGTCAAGAATCAGAAAAGATTGAAATACAGAAAGGAACGAGATAGGGATGCCCACTGTCCCCGCTGGTTTTTATTCTAACATTGTAAATATTATTGGATAAAATAAGGGAGGATAAAAATCTGAAAGGAGCCAGGATCCAAGGACAGGATTAAAAAATAAGGGCATTCGCGGATGATATAATTTGTATTATAGAAGAACCTATGGAAAATCTGGGAAAATGACGAGATACTATACAAAAATTCGGTAAAGTTGCGGGATTCAAAATAAATATGGATAAGACAAAAGCATTAACTAAAAATATACAGATAGTAGTATACAAAAAGATAGAAGAAACTTGGAAAATACAGATTGTTAAAAAAAATAAATACTTAGGTATTATCCTAACACCCAAAAAAATCTACATTTATTATAAAATAATTATATTGAAAAATGGAAGGAAATTAAGAAAGATCTAGAAAACCGGATAAATATAAATATAAGTCTATTGGGGAGAATCGCAAGCGTAATAAGGAATATACTACCGAAATTGATATTCCTTTTTCAAAATTTACCAATAATTAGAAATCAGGGAATTAAAAAAATTGAGAGATATTATAAAATAAATATGGCAAAAGATGAAACCAAGAATAAATTCGAGAAATATGATAGACGAAAAGAAGAGTACTAGGATGGTTTAATGTACACCTTTCTTTACTATATCCGTTGACTGTTTGACTAACTGGACAGGGTGGACTTTCTTTTAGAATTACGAGAGGAAATATCTTTGTTAAGAACGGTAAAGCTTATTCAAACGCGGCTGGTGGGGACGAGAGACGGGGCCTTCTCTGTGGTGCCCCTCAGCTGTGGAACTCTCTCCCAAGTGATACTAGGTCAGCCCCCTCCCTGTTGTCCTTTAGGAGGCTGGTGAAGACTTGGATGTGGAACCAGGCCTTCCCAGAATAGGCTGAGATTGGCTATTATCTGAATGAATGACCACGTTTACAGATCGAGTGGACTTGTTTTGGTGGCGATGTGGATTTATGCTGGGATTTTTATGTACTTTAATATGTTGTTGTAGTTGTTTTTAAACTGTATAGCAGGGCTGTCCAACTGGCGGCCCCGGGGCCGGATCTGGCCCTATAGCCTGTTGGACACGGCCCCACCTATGCCCTCAGCCGCCATTTTTAAATTTGGAAAAAAAATTCAAATTTTATTTTAAAAAATGGCGGCCGGGGCCGGGGAGGCGGGGCAGCGAGGAGGAAGAGAGCTAGCTCCTCCTCCTTTTAGGCGCCCCTCCCTACCTAGGGCGGGGAGGAGCCGAAAAGGGCAGAAGGCGCGCCAACAGCAGCGCGTCACAGGCCTGGCGTGATGCGCTGCTCCTTGGCACCGCCTACTCCTCCCTTTTGGCGCCCCTCCCTTCCTAGGAGGCGGGGGGCGCGAAAGGAGGAGTAGGCGGCGCCAGAGCAGCGCGTCACGCCAGGCCTGTGACGCTCTGCTCTTTACGCCGCCTCTCCTCCTTTTTCGCGCCCCCACTCCCTACCTAGGGCGGGGGGAGGCGCCGGAAAAGGGCAGAAGGCGGCGCCAACAGCAGCGTCACAGGCCTGGCGTGATGCGCTGCTCCTTGGCACCGCCTACTCCTCCCTTTCGGCGCCCTCCTCTTCCTAGGGGCGGGCGCCGGAGGAGGGTAGGGCGGCGCCAAGAGCAGCGCGTCACGCCAGGCCTGTGACGCTCTGCTCTTTGCGCCGCCTACTCCTCCTTTTCGCCCCCCCTACCTAGGGGCGGGAGCCGCCGAAAAAAGGCAGAAGGCGGCGCCAACAGCAGCGCGTCACAGGCCTGGCGTGATGCGCTGCTCCTTAACCGCCTACTCTCTCCTTTCGGCGCCCCCTCCTTCCTAGGGGCGGGCGAAAGGGGTAAGCGGCGCCAAGAGCAGCGTCACGCCAGGCCTGTGACGCTCTGTCTTTTGCCGCCTACTCCTCCTTTTGGCGCCCCCTCCTACCTAGGGGCGGGAGGCGCCGAAAAAGGGCAGAAGCGGCGCCAACAGCAGCGCGTCACAGGCCTGGCGTGATGCGCTGCTCCCTTCAACACCGCCTACTCCTCCGGCGCCCCCCCTTCCTAGGGCGGGGCGGGCGAAAAGGAGGAAGTAAACGGCGCCAAGCAGCGCGTCACGCCAGGCCTGTGCGCGCCTGCTCTTTGCCCGCCTACTCCTCCTTTCGGCCCCCTCCCTACCTAGGGCGGGGAGGCGCCGAAAAGGGCAGAAGGCGGCGCAACAGCAGCGCGTCACAGGCCTGGCGTGACGCGCTGCCCCTGGCGCCTTCTGCCCTTTTTCGGCGCCCCTCCCTTCCTAGGCGGCGGAGGGTGCCGAAAAGGGAGAAGTAGGCGGTGCCAGGGGGCCGCGATCACGCCAGGCCTGTGACGCTCTGCTCTTGGCGCCGCCTTCTGCCCTTTATCGGCCGTTTTAGGAGGGGGCGGGGGGCGGGGCCTGGGGGCAGGGCCGAGCGCCCCCCTAGGTCATCAGTGACCGCTTATCCGGCCCTGGACCCCGTAGAAGTTGGACAGCACTGCTGTATAGCATTGAATTTTTGCTGTAATCTGAGTCCCTCGATAGAGGTGAGAAGGTCGGGGTACAAAAGTTTTAAATAAATAAATAAATAAATGTGTTCTAAGCATGGAGGTTTCAGAGTTCAAAGCTTAGGTGGTTACAATATCTTCTCAGAGGCACGCATCTTAAGGTTACAATACACTAACTATGGAGATACAACTTAACACTATATAGCTGTACTCCTAGAACCAATAACTCAGCGGTCTTTACTCTAACTGCTGGTCCTCTTAAACTTAACTGCTCTCCCAGCAGTTCAAACACAGCTTTCCTTCTACTCTTTCACAGAGTAGAGTCAGAGTCCTGTTTAAAACCGCTGACAGCTGGCTAAAACGGACTCTCAAAAAAATCGCGACTCAGCCTATTAATCCTCTTCTTCTTCTTCCTCCTCCTCCTCCTCTCTCCCCTCAGCACGTGAAAGGCTGATCTGTGGAGGTGGCCCCCCACGCAGGATCTGCTTCTTGTCCTCCCTTCCCCTTCCTTCCATCCTTCCTCCCTGGGGCCTCTCCCACGGGGGGAGAGGGCACAGCTCACGTCCACCTGCCTCCAGATCCCTCACTGTTTGAGTCCACAGCTCTCTCTGTATGTAAGTGAACTACAACTTTAAAAGTCAAGGTCAATGCCCACCAAACCCTTCCAGTGAATCCAATTAGTAATTAAATCTTATTATTAATAGTAGTATTATATGGGGATGAAAGGATGGGAGAGAAAGGCTGGACTAGATGGCCTTTGGGGTTCCCTTCAAACTGCCTAAGCCTAAACCTAAGCCTAATAATAACAACAACAACAACAATGTATAACAATGTAAGAGTAATTCCTTCTTCCTGCCTGGCAGAAAGAAGGGGGCTGGACTAGGTGGCCTTTAGAGAGTGTTTCCCAACCTTCTATAACAGTGCTGTCCAACTTCTACGGGGTCCAGGGCCGGATAAGCGGTCATTGATGACCTAAGGGGCCGCTCGGCCCGCCCCCAGGCCCCCCCAACCCCAGGCCCCGCCCTCCGAAACGGCCGAAGGGCAGAAGAAGCGGCGCCAGCAGCAGCGTCACAGGCCTGGCGTGACGCGCTGCCCCTTGGCACCGCCCTACTCCTCCCCTTTTCGGCGCCCCTTCCTAGGGCGGAGGGGGCGCCGGAGGAGTAAGCGGCGCCAAAGAGCAGAGCCGTCACGCCAGGCCTGTGACGCGCTGCTGCTGGCGCCGCCTTCTGCCCTTTTCGGCGGCTCCCCGCCCTAGGTAGGGGGGGGCGCGAAAAAGGAGGAAAGAGCTAGCTCTCTTCCTCCTCCCTGCCCCCCCCCCCCCCCGGCCCCGGCCGCCATTTTTTAAAAAAAATCGATTTTTTTCAAATTTAAAAATGGCGGCTGAGGGCATAGGTGGACCGTGTCCAACAGGCTACGGGGCCGGATCCGGCCCCGGGGCCGCCAGTTGGACAGCCCTGTTCTATAAGCACACTTTTTACATGTCCAAAATCCTGGGGCACACCACCAACCAAAACGACACAAAACGACACTCTAACACAGTCATACATATAGTTAATGTGTCTTTAAATGTATTTTTATACACACAGTGTGAAACCTGGGCCTGTTTCCATGAACGCAACCTAGATATCCTGGCAGGAATGGCAGAAAGGCACACACGAAGGTCTTGCTCAACGGCAGTCAGTCTCTCTCTGTGTTTAGTTTTTATCGCAGTCACCCGGTCCTCAGGGAAAACGGACCCGGTCCTCAGGGAAGCCGGCTGGAAAGAGAGCAGCCAGACTGAAGCACACCCTGAGGCAGAGAGTTCCACTACTGAACAGCTCTCACAGTCAGGAAGTTCTTCCTAATGTTCACCCTCCTACACAGACCTATTTCCCTGTGATGTTTGCTTTTCTGCCTGCGCTGTTGTGCGCTCTCTCTCTCTCTCTCTATATATATATATCTACTAGCTGTACCCGGCACGCGTTGCTTTGCCCTTTTTAGGAGATGCGAGAAAGGTCAAATCATCCACGGTGTGCCCTCCTCTAAACTGCAGTTGGATGAGTGTGGGTCATGGGGGGCATGGTGTGCCAAGTTGGGTCTTTATTGGTCTTGGTTCTGGGCCACAGTGGTCTGTGGGGAATGATGGGTTTTAAGTACTATAAATCCCATTTTTTCATGGTGGTACTTCAAGTCCCATCATGCATGGTCGGGGCTCTGTGTGCCAAGGTAGGTTACTGTAAATTCAGGCCATACACAATGTCCCATGAGCTGAGGCCTAGTTAGGAACAGCAAGTTAATGAAGCCTTACTGTCAATTCAGGCCATACACAATGTCCAATGAGCTGAGGCCTAGTCGGGAGAATCAAGTTAATGAAGCCTTACTGTAAGGCACCAGACAGAGGGCATTGCTAGCCACTGATTAGCCAGCATCCCAGAATCCAGGCCTCTACATTCAAACAACAGGATTTCTTCCCACTGAGGGGAAAAAAGCCAGCAACCCAGAATCCACGCCTCTACATTCAAACAACAGGATTTCTTCCCACTGAGGGGAAAAAAGCCAGCAACCCAGAATCCAGGCCTCTAATTCAAACAACAGGATTTCTTCCCACTGAGGGGAAAAAAGCCAGCAACCCAGAATCCACGCCTCTACATTCAAACAACAGGATTTCTTCCCACTGAGGGAAAAAGCCAGCAACCCAGAATCCAGGCCTCTAATTCAAACAACAGGATTTCTTCCCACTGAGGGGAAAAAGCCAGCAACCCAGAATCCACGCCTCTACATTCAAACAACAGGATTTCTTCCCACTGAGGGGGAAAAAGCCAGCAACCCAGAATCCAGGCCTCTACATTCAAACAACAGGATTTCTTCCCACTGAGGGGAAAAAAGCCAGCAACCCAGAATCCAGGCCTCTACATTCAAACAACAGGATTTCTTCCCACTGAGGGGGCCTCTACATTCAAACAACAGGATTTCTTCCCACTGAGGGGAAAAAGCCAGCAACCCAGAATCCAGGCCTCTACATTCAAACAACAGGATTTCTTCCCATTGAGGGGAAAAAGCCAGCAACCCAGAATCCAGGCCTCTACATTCAAAACAACAGGATTTATTCCCACTGTTGGGGAAAAGCCAACAACCCAGAATCCAGGCCTCTACATTCAAACAACAGGATTTCTTCCCACTGACGGGAAAAAAGCCAGCATCCCAGAATCCAGGCCTCTACATTCAAACAACAGGATTTCTTCCCACTGAGGGGAAAAGCCAGCAACCCAGAATCCAGGCCTCTACATTCAAACAACAGGATTTCTTCCCACTGAGGGAAAAAAGCCAGCATCCCAGAATCCAGGCTTCTACATTCAAACAACAGGATTTCTTCCCACTGAGGGGAAAAAAAAAGCCAGCAACCCAGAATCCAGGCCTCTACATTCAAACAACAGGATTTCTTCCCACTGAGGGGAAAAAGCCAGCATCCCAGAATCCAGGCCTCTACATTCAAACAACAGGATTTCTTCCCACTGAGGGGAAAAAAGCCAGCAACCCAGAATCCAGGCCTCTACATTCAAACAACAGGATTTCTTCCCACTGAGGGGAAAAAAAGCCAGCATCCCAGAATCCAGGCCTCTACATTCAAACAACAGGATTTCTTCCCACTGAGGGAAAAAAGCCAGCATCCCAGAATCCAGGCCTCTACATTCAAACAACAGGATTTCTTCCCACTGAGGGGAAAAAAGCCAGCATCCCAGAATCCAGGCCTCTAATTCAAACAACAGGATTTCTTCCCACTGAGGGGAAAAAAGCCAGCATCCCAGAATCCAGGCCTCTACATTCAAACAACAGGATTTCTTCCCACTGAGGGGGATTCAAACAACAGGATTTCTTCCCACTGAGGGAAAAAAGCCAGCATCCCAGAATCCAGGCCTCTACATTCAAACAACAGGATTTCTTCCCACTGAGGGGAAAAAGCCAGCATCCCAGAATCCAGGCCTCTACATTCAAACAACAGGATTTCTTCCCACTGAGGGGAAAAAGCCAGCATCCCAGAATCCAGGCCTCTACATTCAAACAACAGGATTTCTTCCCACTGAGGGGGAAAAAGCCAGCATCCCAGAATCCAGGCCTCTACATTCAAACAACAGGATTTCTTCCCACTGAGAGGGAAAAAGCCAGCATCCCAGAATCCAGGCCTCTACATTCAAACAACAGGATTTCTTCCCACTGAGGGGGAAAAAGCCAGCATCCCAGAATCCAGGCCTCTACATTCAAACAACAGGAGTTCGTCCCACTGAGGGGAAAAAAGCCAGCATCCCAGAATCCAGGCCTCTACATTCAAACAACAGGATTTCTTCCCACTGAGGGGAAAAAAGCCAGCAACCCAGAATCCAGGCCTCTACATTAAAACAACAGGATTTCTTCCCACTGAGGGGGAAAAGCCAGCAACCCAGAATCCAGGCCTCTACATTCAAACAACAGGATTTCTTCCCACTGAGGGGAAAAATGCACCACCCACATTCCCTCCCCACTTGGCTCTGTGAAAACAAAATGGATTCCTGTATTCTCCTCCCCCTCAGCTTTTAGAAAACGGCTGCCTGCCATGCACCCTTTAAAGTTACCAATAGCAGGCCATAACATTACAGGCCCAAAATAGAGTTTAGGGCAGGATGGCCGACGAATGATGGGATTTGCATCCCAATTCACTTCCCAGAAAACATTGTAGCCCCTACAAATCCCTTCTTCCAGATAGGCCCAAAAGAGGCATCCATCTTCCCTCTTCAACACAGTGTCAGAGAAAGGCAGCTTCTGACAGGATCTTTAGAACAGGCACTGTCACTCTACAAGGTAAGGCCCTACTTCACTCAAAAGACACAAGAGAAAACAATAAATACCTTTCTCTTATGCCTTTTAATGCTTATATAAATAATTCTGGCCCAAAGCCCCCCTCACCCAGCCTCATTGACCTTACTGCTAATTCCATGCAGGCCTTTTCCATTTTTTTTTACTCCTTTCTGTTTTACACCGGTATACTTTAACAGGCCAGGGCGGATATGTGGCAGCCACTTTCACAGGCCACAGCGACCAGCGCACCAAACTTGGTACACATAACCCCCCTATGACCAGGGCCGGCCTGACCTTTTCCGGGGAGTACGCGAGGTAAATTTGGCGCCCCGGCGCGCATCATGCCGCCGCCCGCCCGCCCGCTTCGCCGCCGCTTCGCCGCTGCGCTTCCGCTTCGCGCCCCGCGCTTTCGCCGCCACTGCCCGTCCGCCGCCGCCGCCGCTTCCGCCGCCCGCTTCCGCCGCCGCTGCCGCTGCCGCTTCGCCCTGCCCGCTGCGCTTCACGCGCCGCTGCCGCCGCCCTCCAGCCCAGCCTTTCGTCTCTGCGCATGCGCGAATGTCGCGATGTGCACTGCGGCCCGAGCGCACCTGCGCGCTGGCTCCAAAAGCCGCATGCGGCGCTCGACTCAGTGCCCATGCGCGAACATTGGCGCGCCAGAAGAAACTACAGGCGCTGTAGCGCCTGTAGCTGCTTCTGGGCATGCGCAGAAATGTCTGTGCTGGGAGGCGTGCACCGGCAGCGGCACCGGGCGGCGGCAGGGCGGGGCGCCCAGCGAGGTGGTGCCGCGGCGCCCCCCAGCTGGTGACGCCCGCCCAGCCGGTGGCGCTCACGCGACCGCTTACATCGCGGAATCGCTGGGGCCGCCTCTGCCTATGACATGACCCACGTATTATGGGATTTGTAGTACTTTCCAAGACTTTGGTTCCCACAGACTACTGAGGCCACCAAAAAGGACCAATACAGACCACACTCAGCACACACAGCCCCCATGACCCACTCTACGTCCTGGTGCAGTTCGGAGGAGGGTGGGCCATGGATGATGGGACTTGAAGTGCCTCTACTCACTTCCCAAGTCCGCTGCAACCCTCATCCAATCACTGATCGAGACCAAACTTGGCATACATAACCCCCATGACTGCCTTCACGTCCTGGTGAGGTTTGGGGAGGACTGACAATGGATGATTGGATTTGTAGTACTTTTACACCCTCTGTTCCCACAGACCACTGTGGCCCCCAACAAACACCGAGAAAGTCCACACTTGGCACACAGAGCCCCAGTGACCCACTCTACATCCTACTGAAGTATCGAGGCGGACAGAACATGGATGATGGGACTTGCAGTACCTTCCCTCACTTCCCAATCCTGCTACAAACCTAATCCAGTGACCGATCAACACCAAATCTGGCACACAGAGCCCTCATGACCCACTCTACAGCCTGGTGCAGTTTACTGTGAGACGGACCACGGATGATGGGACTTGAAGTACCTTCACTCACTTCCGAAAAACAATGCATCCCTCATCCATTCACCAATACAGACCAAACTTAGCACACAGAGCCCCCATGACCCAATCTACATCCTACTACACTTTGGGGGGGGGGGGCGGGACACACAGAGATGATGGGACTTGCACTACCTTCAGTAATTTCATGATACCACTGCAACTCCCAATAAGGATGGATCAAGACCAAACTTGGCACACAGAGCCCCCATGACCCACTCTACATCCTGCTGCACTTCTCAAATGACCCGGGCAGGGCCGGGTCCCCAAGCTAGTACCTTAATAAAGCTGAATGTTTGTATGTGTCCGGAGGGCGGAAGGACGGAAGGACATGTGGCAGCTTTCGGATTGGCTCCCACTGTGGGGTTATTTGCATAAACAACTCCCATTGGCCAGCCAACGCAAACATTCTGAGACTCAAAAGTGCCAGAGGGAAGTAAGGAAAAGGCCTGAGCCAGCCAGGCATGGTGGGAGTTTAAGTCCAAAACACTTTGCAGCCCCCAACAATGAGACAACAAAACCAAACTTGGCACACAGAACCCCCAAGGCCCACTTTACGCCTTGTTGCAGTTTGAGGGAGGGTGGGCCATGGATAGGCCAGCATTCCAACATCCCAAATCTCAAAGGTGCCAGACAGAGTTCTTTGCAAAAAGGCTTCCTTCAGCTGATTCTACAAACTGGGCCTCAGCCTGAATTGACAGTAAGGCTCCCTCAACTTGATTCCCCTGACTAGGCCTCAGCCGGACCTGAGCCAAACTTGGCACACATAACCCCCATGATGCCCTTTACGTCCTGGTGCAGTTTGGGAAAGATGGACCACGGATTATGGGATTTGTAGTACTTCCAAGCGCTTTGCTTCCCAAAGACCATTGTGGCCCCCAACAAAGACCGATAAATATCAAACCTGGCACGCAGAGCCCCCGTGACCCACTCTACGTCCTGCTGCAGTTTGGAGGAGGGCAGACCATGGATGATGGGACTTGCAGTACCTTCCCTCACTTTCCAAGACTGCTGCAAAACTAATCCAATGACTGATCAACACCAAACCTGGCACACAGAGCCCTCATGACCCACTCAACATCCTGATGCAGTTCTGTGTGAGATGGACCACGGAGGATGGGACTTGAAGTACCTTCACTCACTTCCTAAAAACAATACAACCCTCATCCATTCACCAATACAGACCAAACTTGGCGCACAGAGCCCCCATGACCCAATATACATCCTACTGCAATTTGGGGGAGGTTGGACCACAGATGATGGGACTTCCAGTACCTTCAGTAATTTCATGATACCACTGTAACTCCCAATACTGATGGATCAAGACCAAACTTGGCACACAGGACCCCCCAATGACCCACTCTACATCCTGCTGCACTTCTCAAATGACCCGGGCACCGCCGGGTCCCCAAGCTAGTATATAATAAAGCAGAATGTTTGTATGTGTGGGGAGGGCGGATATGTGGCAGCTTTCTGATTGGCTCCCACTGTGGGATTATTTGCATAAAGGACTCTGATTGGCCAGCCTCAAAACTCCAACATTCTAAGGCAGCAGACAGAGGAGGATGGTTGCCCTGAGGGAGTATTTGCATAAAACACTCTGATTGGCCAGCCAACACGAACATTCCGATACTCTAAAGTGGCAGAGGGGGTCAGGAAAAGGGCTGAGGCAGTCAGGCATCATGGGAGTTTAAGGCCAAAACACTTTGCGACCCCTTTGCGACCCCAAACAATGAGAGAGAAAGACCAAACTTGGCAAATAGAACCCTCAAGACCCACTCTACATCCTGGTGCAGTTTGAGGGAGGATGGGCCATGGATGACGGGACTTGCAGTACTTTAACTCACTTGCTGAGAGCACTCTGGCCCACACCATAGAAGGATCAGGACCACACTTGGCACACAGGTGCCCACTTTACAACCTGGTCCGGTTTAGGGCAGGATGGGCCACAAATGATGGGATTTGCAGTACCTTCACCAGATTCAATTCCCACAGAACATTGAAGCCCTACAAATCACAGACCAGGCCCAAACTTGGCACACAGAGTACCCACGACCCACTCTACATCCTGCTGCAGTTTTGATTGGGACGGACCATGGATGATGGGACTTGAAGTACCTCCAATCACTTCCCGAGACCGCTGCAACCCTCATCCACTGACTGATCAAGACCACACTTGGCACACGGAGCCCCTATGACCCACACCCCATCCTGCTTCAGTTTGGAAGACATTGGACCACAGATGATGGGACTTGAAGTACCTTCACTCACTTCCTGAGACTACTGAGAGCCAAATAAACAACTGATAAGGACCAACCTTGCCACACAATGCCTTTCTCGATTACCCCGGGCAGGGCCGGGTCCCCACGCTAGTCTATATCTATACCTATTATCTTCTATCTATACCTATCTTCTATATACATATCTCTATCTCTATCTCTTCTCTCTCTATCTGTATACCTTAATAAAGCGGAATGTTTCTATGTATGTATGAATGTGTGCGGAGGGCGGATATGTGGCAGCTATTTGCATAAAGTCCTTTGATTGGCCAGCCTCGCCACTCCAAAATTCTAAGGCACCAGACAGAGGGCATTGATAGCCACTGATTAGTCAGCATCCCAGAATCCAGGCCTCTACATTCAAACAACAGGATTTCTTCCCACTGAGGGGAAAATGGTGGCAGCTATTTGCATAAAGTCCTTTGATTGGCCAGCCTCAAAACTCCAACATTCTAAGGCAGCAGACAGAGGAGGATGGTTGCCCTGAGGGAGTATTTGCATAAAACACTCTGATTGGCCAGCCAACACGAACATTCCGATACTCTAAAGTGGCAGAGGGGGTCAGGAAAAGGGCTGAGGCAGTCAGGCATCATGGGAGTTTAAGGCCAAAACACTTTGCGACCCCTTTGCGACCCCAAACAATGAGAGAGAAAAGACCAAACTTGGCAAATAGAACCCTCAAGACCCACTCTACATCCTGGTGCAGTTTGAGGGAGGATGGGCCATGGATGACGGGACTTGCAGTACTTTAACTCACTTGCTGAGAGCACTCTGGCCCACACCATAGAAGGATCAGGACCACACTTGGCACACAGGTGCCCACTTTACAACCTGGTCCGGTTTAGGGCAGGATGGGCCACAAATGATGGGATTTGCAGTACCTTCACCAGATTCAATTCCCACAGAACATTGAAGCCCTACAAATCACAGACCAGGCCCAAACTTGGCACACAGAGTACCCACGACCCACTCTACATCCTGCTGCAGTTTTGATTGGGACGGACCATGGATGATGGGACTTGAAGTACCTCCAATCACTTCCCGAGACCGCTGCAACCCTCATCCACTGACTGATCAAGACCACACTTGGCACACGGAGCCCCTATGACCCACACCCCATCCTGCTTCAGTTTGGAAGACATTGGACCACAGATGATGGGACTTGAAGTACCTTCACTCACTTCCTGAGACTACTGAGAGCCAAATACACACCTGATACGGACCCACCTTGCCACACAATGCCATACTCGAGTACCCCCGGCAGCGCCGGGACCCCACCCTAGTCTACAACTATACCTAGTATCTTCTATCTATACCTATCTTCTATATACATATCTCTATCTCTATCTCTTCTCTCTCTATCTGTATACCTTAATAAAGCGGAATGTTTTTCATGTATGTATGAATGTGTGCGGAGGGCGGATATGTGGCAGCTATTTGCATAAAGTCCTTTGATTGGCCAGCCTCGCCACTCCAAAATTCTATTAGCCAGCATCCCAGAATCCAGGCCTCTACATTCAAACAACAGGATTTCTTCCCACTGAGGGGGAAAATGTGGCAGCTATTTGCATAAAGTCCTTTGATTGGCCAGCCTCGCCACTCCAAAATTCTAAGGCACCAGACAGAGGGCATGGATTGCCACTGATTAGCCAGCATCCCTGAATCCAGGCCTCTACATTCAAACAACAGGATTTCTTCCCACTGAGGGGGAAAAGGCACCATCCACATTCCCTCCCCACTTGGCTCTGTGAAAACAAAATGGATTCCTGTTCCCTCCTCCCCCTCAGCTTTTAGAAACCAGCAGAGCAGGCCAGAACATTACAGGCCCCAAAAGAGAGTTTAGGGCAGGATGGGCCACGAATGATGGGATTTGCACTACCTTCACCCAATGAACTTCCCAGAAAACACTGTAGCCCCTACAAATCACAAACCAGGCCCAAAATTTACAGTACGGCTTCATTAACTTGATTTCCCTGACTAGGCCTCAGTGAATGGGACATTGTGTATGGCCTGAATTAACAGTAACCAACCTTGGCACACTGAGCCCCTATGACCCATGCTACATTCTACTGCAGTTTGGAGTAGGGAGGACCATGGATGATGGGACTTGAAGTACCATCACAGGTTATGAGATTTGTAGTACTTTCAAACTCTTCATTCCCCACAGACCAAGGCGGCCCTGAACCACAAGACCAAACTTGGCACACAGTACCCCCATGACCCACACTCCATCCTACTGCAGTTTAGAGGAGGATGGACCATGAAGGATGGGATTTCAAGTACCTCCTTTCACTTCCCAAGCCCGCTGCGACCCTCATCCAGTGCATAATCATGACCACACTTGGCACAAAAAGCCCCCATGACCCAGTGGACGTCCTGATGCAGTTTGGAGGGCGGATCACGGATGATGGGACTTGAAGTACCTCCACTCACTTCCCAAGACTGCTGCGACCCTCATTCAGTGACTGATCAAGACCAAACTTGGCACACAAAGCCCTCATGACCCACTCTACATCCTGGTGCTGTTTGGAGGGGGATGGGCCATGGAGGACAGGACTTGAAGTACCTTCACTCACCTTCTGAGACTACTGCGACCCTCATCCAATGAATGATCAACACCAAACGTGGCACTAAGAGCCCCCACGACCCACTATACATCCTGGTGCTGTTGGGAGGGGGATGGACCATGGCCGATGGGACTTGCAGTACCTTCACTAACTTCCTGAGACCACTGCGAGCCACATACACATCTAATAGGAAACAACCTTGGCACACAATGCCTTCCTCAAATAACCCGGGCACCGCCGGGTCCTCAGCTAGTATATAATAAAGCGGAATGTATGTATGTTTGTATGTGGGTTTGTATGTTTGTATGTATGTGGCAGCGTTCTGATTGGCTGCCACTTTCCCAGGCCACAGCGACCAGCGCGGGCGATGGACCTGCACCAAACTTGGTACACATAACCCCCCTGACCCCCTTTACATCTTGGTCTGGTTTGGGGGAGATAGACCACGGATTATGGGATTTGTAGTACATTCCTACACTTTGATTCCCACAGAGCACTGTGGCCACCTCAAAGGACCAATACAGACCGCACTTGGCACACACACTCCCCATGACACACTTTACGTCCTGGTGCACTTTGGAGGAGGGCGGACCATGGATTATGGGACTTGAAGTACCTCTACTCACTTTCTAACTCCACTGCGACCCTTATCCAATTACTGAACGAGACCACACTTGGCACACATAACCCCCATTACTCCCTTCACGTCCTGGTGAGGGTTTGGGGGGGGGGGGAATGGATGATGGGATTTGTAGTACTTTCACAGCCCTCTGCTACCACAGACCACTGTGGCCCCCAACAAACACCTATGAAAACCACACTTGGCACACAGAGCCCCAGTGACCCACTCTACATCCTGGTACAGTTTACAATAGGGCAGACCATGGATGATGGGACTTGCAGTACCTTCCCTCACTTTCCAAGACTGCTGCAAACCGAATCCAATGACTGATCAACACCAAACCTGGCACACAGACCCCTCATGACCCACTCTACATCCTGGTGCAGTTTTGTGTGAAACGGACCACGGATGATGGGACTTGAAGTACCTTCACTCACTTCCTACAAACAATACAACCCTCATCCATTCACCAATACAGACCAAACCTGGCACACAGAGACCCCATGACCCACTCTACATCTTACTGCAATTTGGGTAAGGCAGGACCACAGATGATGGGACTTCCAGTACCTTCAGTACTTAGATGATACCACTGCAACTCCCAGGAATGATGGATCAAGACCAAACTTGCCACACAGACCCTCCATGACCCACTCTACATCCTGCTGCACTTTGGAGGACGGTACATCATGGATAATGGGACTCACAATACCTTCACTAACTTCCTGAAACCACTACGAGCCACGTACACTTATGATAAGGACCAACCTTGGCACACAAGGCCTTTCTCAAATGACCCGGGCACCGCCGGGTCCCCAAGCTAGTATATTAATAAAGCGGAATGTTTGTTTGTGTGTATGTTTGTATGTATGTGGCAGCGTTCTGATTGGCTCCTGGCCTCTACATTCTGACAACATGATTGGTTGCCAGTGAGGGAGCATTTGCATAACGCCTCTAATTGGCCACGAACATTCCGCCACTCTAAACTGCCAGAGGGGGATAAGGCAAGGGCCTGAGGCAGTCAGCCATGGTGGACTTTGCGGCTCCCAACAATGACAGAACAAGACCAAACTTGGCACACAGAGCCCCCATCACCCACTCTACATCCTGGTGCAGTTTGAAGGAGGGCAGACCATGCATGATGGGACTTGAAGTACCTCCAATCACTTCCCCAGACCGCTGCAACCCTCATCCACTGACTGATCCAAGACCAAACTTGGCACACAGAGCCCCATGACCCACTCTACATCCTGGTGCAGTTTTGTGTGGGACGGCCGACGGATGATGGGCCTTGAAGTACCTTCACTCACTTCCTGAAAGCACTTATCCACTGACCAATACAGACCAAACTTTGCACACAAACCCCCCAAAACCCGCTCTACATCCTGGTGCAGTTTGAAGGAGGGCAGACCATGCATGATGGGACTTGAAGTACCTCCAATCCCTTCCCCAGACCGCTGCAACCCTCATCCACTGAATAATCAAGACCAAACGTGGCACACAGAGCCCACATGACCCACTCTTCATCCTGGTGCTGTTGGGAGGGGGATGGGCCATGGCCGATGGGCCTTGAAGTACCTTCACTAACTTCCTGAGACCACTGCAAGCCACGTACACATCTCATAAGGACCACCCTTGGCACACAATGCCTTCCTCAAATAACCCGGGCAGGGCCGGGTCCCCAAGCTAGCATAGAATAAAAGGGAATGTTTGTATGTATGTATGCGTGCGGAGGGATATGTGGCAGCTTTCCGATTGGCTTCCACTGTGCTATTACTTGCATATCGTCTTCTGATTGGCCACCCTCAGCATTCCAACATTCTAAGGAATGCTGAGGGTGGATTGGTTGCCACTGAGGGACTATTTGCATAAAGGACTCTGATTGGCCAGCCTCAGAACTCCAACATTCTAAGGCAGCAGACAGAGGCGATTGCTTGCCACTGAGGGACTATTTGCATAAAGCACTCTGATTGGCCAGGCTCAGCACTTCAACATTCTAAGGCAGCAGACAGAGGGGATTGGTTGCCACTGAGGGTGTAAATAGCATAAAGCACATTCCAACATTCAAAGGTGATGCAGGGGGAAAAGGAAAGGCCTCAGGCAGGCAGTCACTGCCGCCCACAGCAATGACGGATCAGGACCAAACTTGGCACACAGGGGCCCAATGGCCCACTTCGCAACCTGGTGTGGTTTAAGGCAGGATGGGCCACGAATGATGGGATTTGCAGTAACTTCGCCAGATTCACTTCCCAAACAACACTGTAGCCCCTACAAATCACAGACCAGGCCCAAAATTGACAGCAAGAGTTCCTCAACTTGATTTTCCTGACTAGGCCCCCAACAATGACAGAACAAGACCAAACTTGGCACACAGACACCCCCCCAAGATGCACCCTACATCCTGGTGCAGTTTGAGGATGGACCATGGATTATGGGACTTGCAGTACTTTAATTCACTTCCTTAGAGCACTGTGGCCCACACCAATGACGAATCAGGAGCAAACTTGGCACACAGAGGCCCAATGGCCCACGTTACAAACCTGCTGCGGTTCACGGCAGGATGGCTCACAAATGATGGGATTTGCAGTACCTTCACCCAATTCATTTCCCACAGAACATTGTAGCCCCTACACATCAGAGATCAGGCCCAAACTTGGCACACAGAGCCCCCATGACCCACTCTACATCCTGGTGCAGTTTTGAGTGGGACGGACCATGGATGATGGGATTTGAAGTACCTTCACTCACTTTCTGAGACCGCTGCCACCCTCATCCAATGACTGATCAAGACCACACTTGGCACACAGAGCCCCCAGGGCCCACTCCACATCCTGGTGCAGTTTTGAGTGGGACGGACCACGGATGATGGGAGTTGAAGTACCTTCACTCACTTTCTGAGACCGCTGCCACCCTCATCCAATGACTGATCAAGACCAAACTTGGCACACGGAGCCCCCATGACCCACTCTACATGCTGGTGCAGTTTTGAGTGGGACGGACCACGGATGATGGGAGTTGAAGTACCTTCACTCACTTTCTGAGACCACTGCCACCCTCATCCACTGACTGATCAAGACCACACTTGGCACACGGAGCCCCCATGACCCACTTTACATCCTGGTGAACTTTGGAGAACGGAGGACCAAGGATGATGGGACTTCCAGTACCTTCTTTCACTTCCAGAGACCACTGCAACCCTCATCCACTGACTGATCAAGACCACACTTGGCACACAGAGCCCCTGACCCACTTTACATCCTGGTGAACTTTGGAGAACGGAGGACCAAGGATGATGGGACTTCCAGTACCTTCTCTCACTTCCAGAGACCACTGCAACCCTCATCCACTGACTGATCAAGACCACACTTGGCACACAGAGCCCCCATGACCCACTTTACATCCTGGTGAACTTTGGAGAACGGAGGACCAAGGATGATGGGACTTCCAGTACCTTCTTTCACTTCCAGAGACCACTGCAACCCTCATCCACTGACTGATCAAGACCACACTTGGCACACGGAGCCCCCTGACCCACTTTACATCCTGGTGAACTTTGGAGAACGGAGGACCAAGGATGATGGGACTTCCAGTACCTT
>JARBWK010001393.1:0-19382 GCA_030556195.1 Anolis apletophallus | reverse complement strand
AAATGGTCTCTTAGGTATGAAGGGCCATGACCTTGAAAGGCCTTGAATGCTAGGACCAGGGTCTTGTAGAGGACTCTGTGTTCAACCGGCAGCCAATGCAAGCGCTGCAGGGACGAGGCGTTATATGGCACCTCATTGATGTTTTTGTAAGTAGTCCTGCAGCTGCATTTTTGCAGAAGTTGGATCTTGCGAATTGCTGCTCGGAGGTAAGCCCACATACAAAGCATTGCAGTAATCCAGCCTGGACGTAACCGTGGCATGGGATTACCGTGGCCAGCGCCTCTGTTGGTAAATAAGGCGCCAACTGCCACTTGGCGTAAATGAAAGAAGGCCCTTTTACTAGTGGAGGCAATCTGGGCTTCCATCGTCATTTTGGAGTCCAGGATAACACGAGACACTTTACAGTGGGGGTGGGGGTGGGGGGTGGAGCTAATGGTTTCCCTTCAAAATATGGTAATAGACCAACCAATTCTGATGGGCGGCCAGGCCACAAGATTTCAGTTTTTGCTGGTTTACTTTCAATTTATGGGCACGTAGCCATCTTGTCACTGCTCCAAGAGACCGGAGTGAGATTATCTGGTACTGAAGTTGTTCCAGGTTCTAGTTTTAGGAGAAGGTGTCATCAGCATATTGGAAACATTCTAATCCAAATCTCCGGACTAGCTTGGTGAGAGGTTGAACATAAATGTTAAACAGCATTGGCGGTAGAATAGCGCCTTCAGTACTCCTCCAGTCAGAGGATTTT
Source organism: Anolis apletophallus (assembly GCA_030556195.1). NCBI lineage: Eukaryota > Metazoa > Chordata > Lepidosauria > Squamata > Anolidae > Anolis > Anolis apletophallus. The sequence continues at coordinate 18,637 of JARBWK010001393.1, read as the reverse complement.
CTCAGATACTTGGCCCAGCTACTCCACTCGTTGGCTACGCCCTCGCAAGAAGGAGTTGAACCACGTTATTGCTGATCCTTGAATTCCAATAGCAGCTAATCGTTGGATCAGTAGATCATGGTCTACTGTATCGACAGCTGCGGTGAGGTCAAGCAACACCTTAGCATTGATATCTCCATTCTCCATGTTTCCATAGCATTGAGCTGTGATCCATATCTCCGCTCTCCATGTTTCCTTAGCATTGAGATCTGATCCCATACTTCCGTTCTCTGTGTTTCCATAGCATTGAGCTGTGATCCCATAACTCTGTCCTCCGTGTTTCCATAGCAATGAAACATGATCCCATAACTCTGTATTTCCAAAGCATTGAGCTGCAATCCCATAAATATAATCTCCTCCTCTGTGCTGAAACTTTCAGCAACTGTGTTACAACAGTGCAGCAATCTCTTTTGCAATATCTGGATTTTGTTGTTTTTCTGGGTGAAGGGGAAGCTGTGTTGCAATAGGTATCTCTCCAATCCTGTTGGTTTGGTTGCTTTGCCTAGAGTTTTCAGAGGGGCCTTTCCTCTCTTTTCCACACTAAATCGAATGTGTTTTTGCTGGTTGAAGTGTCATTCCGGGAGGAAAACGACACCTTGGCCTCCTGCACTAACAAGGGTGCCTCTGCTGAAATATAGTCCTTGTATTGCGTCGCTTAGACAATTAGTTTAGCATAGAAGACACATAGTTTTTGCAGTTCAAAGATGTGTAGTCCCAGATGTAAAACAATGTGCCCGTTTTCCAGAGCCGTAGTCCAACACATAAAGCAACGTGCCAATTGGCCAGAGTTATAGTCCGATATGTTAAACACTGTGCCATCATGCCGGTCATAGTCCAACACAGGAATCAACGTACCAATTTCCCAGAGATGTAATCCCATTTACGGTCACAGACCAGCACAAAGCGGGCACAAGCGCCCCAAGAGGAGAAGGACAGCTCCCCAGTAAACAGTTATTTAAAATCAGACTAGAAATCAGTATAAAAATATATTTTAAAAGACAGGATATTGTTGCCTTACGGTGTCAATCATCACCCGTCTGATGTTAAGGGCAGCAGCACAGAACTTAGCAACCCTGTAAGTCATTGCAGTGTTAGAGTCCGAAAGCAGCAGGGTGGAATAGCATCTTTCACTGCGCCCCGGGTACTTTAAAAGCCATGGTCCAATGAGATTGGATCTAAGATCTCTGTAGAACATGCATTGAAGAAGCACGTGCTCAGTTGTTTCCACATGACCAGACCCACAGGGGCATAGTCTCTGCTTGAAGGGGGTCTTCTGATACCTCCCCTCCAATACAGCCGATGGGAGGGCATGGCATCTTGCCAGGGTAAAAGCCCTTCGGTGTTTGGGCACCTCCAGGTCTGTTAGGTATGCCATGGGGGCAGTGAGGTATCTAGTGGCTTCACTAACAATGAAGGCTGGGGAACAGGCTAGGTCGGATTGGCGCTCTATGTCCAGGATCCGTTGCTTAATGAGATCCTTGGCTTGGTCCCATCTCATGCTTAGCAATTGTCCTTGGAAGAAACCTAGCATTGAGATCTTTGCTGCTACTGTTTTAATCCATGTGGACTGGAAGTCGTCTCTCATGATGAGGGGGGGCAAGACCACATGGGGAGAAGCATAGGTGTAGCCAGTAATTGAGAATAGCTGTCCATATTCTCGCTTCCACTTTCACGAAGCCTGTCTCCAATCGCAGGGTAGCGTTAGGGACACATTTGGGAGCCTGTAGAGCCGCTCTTAGGTATTTCGATTGGACACACTCTAATGGGGCATAATTTGAGAAGGATCCAAGCTGGGCTCCATACAGCATTTGTGCGACTGATTTTACTTTAAAAAGTTTAAGTGCCCTCCTCCTGTCCTGAGATATCTTAAGATAGCGGATGAACTCTTTTGTGCTGTCTCTGCTGCTATTTCACTTTCCATCTTTATGAGGGTATGTTTGAATTCCGGCCACCGGGGGAACTGTCGCTTCACCGTTCCCTTGTGACACTGATGGGGTACTGTGTCACGGCTGCTGGAGATTTTTATGGCATTGTAAATTAGTTAAATTATCCTCCCCACATAAACGGTACCTAAATTTCCTACTTGACAGAAGCAACTGTCTTTCAGTCTGCAAAGGTCGACAGTAATCTAGAGAAATGGTCGGGAGCTTACTCCGACCCAGTCTGCTTCGAACTCATGACCTTTCAGTCAGTAGCGATTTTAATGCAGCTGACTCCCAACCAGCTGCATCACAACCCAGTTGGACTAGAGCCATAATCCAACAAAGGAACCAATGTGTCGAAGACGGAGATCTTGTGGCCTGGTCGACCTGGGCTGGATGAGTGCCGGTTGCCTACACTGGATGGCGAGCCACTTAGCCCATCACCCTTGGTTAAGAGCTTAGGTGTCAAGTTGGACTCCCTGCTGACCATGGAGGCCCAGGTCCACCTACGACGGGCTAGGCGACTGGCCCCCTACCTGTCCAGGGACGATCTGGCCACGGTGATCCAAGCGACGGTCATCTCGAGGCTGGACTACTGTAACGTCCTCTACGTTGGCCTTCCCTTGGCGACAGTCCGGAAACTCAAGCTGGTGCAGATCACAACGGCTCGCTTGCTGGTGGGAACACCAGTAAGGGAGCATATCACCCCCATCCTCCAGCAACTGCACTGGCTTCCCATTGAGTACCGGATTGCCTTCAAGGTGCTGGTTTTAACCTTCAAGGCCTTGCACGGTCTAGGGCCTGTGTACCTGAGGGACCGCCTTACCCCGTATGTTCCCCCGAGATCACTGCGCTCGGAAGAGCAAAATTTATTGGTTGTACCATCGTCCCGCGCCTGCCATCTGTCCAGTACAAGACAGAGAGCTTTCTCTGCGGCGGCTCCAGTACTCTGGAATTCGCTCCCTGACCATGTTCGAATGGTTTCTGAACTCCTCCCTTTTCGAAGAGAATGTAAGACAGCCCTCTTCAGGCTAGCGTTTGGGCAAATCCAAACTCAGTTGGTTCGTCTCGCTTTAGTTAAGGAATCGTAGCCTTGTAACATCTTGGTTATGTATTGTGTTTTACTGTTTTTACTGTATGTTTTATTGTATGTTTTTATTGCTTGTTGTGTTGTGATCCGCCCCGAGCCTGCTGGGAGGAGCGGAATATAAAACCGAATAATAAATAAATAAATAAATAAACAAACTTCCCATACGCGAACCAGTGTGCCAACTTGCCAGCACTGTAGTCGTACATATAAACCAGTGGCCCATCTTGCCAGAACCATTGTTCCATAGTCTATCACAGTGCTTTTCAACCTTTTTTGAGCTGCGGTACATTTTTTACATTTACAAATTCCTGGGGCACACCACCAACCAAAATGACACAAAATGACACTGTAACACAGTAATACATATAGTTAATATGTTTTAAAATGTATTTATACACTCAGTGTGAAACCTGGGCCTTTTTCGATGAACACAACATAGATATCCTTGAACCAAACTTGGCACACTGAACTCTCATGAGACCAACAGAAAGTACTGAAAGGGTTTGGTGGGCACTGACCGTGAGTTTGGGAGTTGTGGTTCACCAGTCACTCCTCTTCTTTCCAAAGGTGCAAACTTTTCTTTTTCCTCAGAGCAGGGGTTGCGAAGGCATCTGCTCGGGCTTCCTCCTCCCCAGAGCCCCCTCCTCACCTCTCCTTCCCAGCCAGAGTTCGCAGATGCGGGGGGCTCCTCCCAGCCCATCCCTGCCAAAGACAGCCTATCCCACACGCCCAGGGCCGGCCCCACGCTCTTAAAGGGACACGTGCCTCCAAGTCAGGCCCACGAACTACACGTCCCCGAGCAGTAACAAATGCCCCCTGGCTATCTCCAGCCCTCACCCCTTCTCTCACACACACTAGCACTCGCGGGGGGGGGGAGCGCAAGGTCGGGGGAGCGCGCGAGGCGGAAGGGAGGAGGAGAGCGAAAGCATGCTCTGCAGTGGCGTTTGCTCCTGGCCACCTCCTCTTCTCCCCCTCCCTTCCCCTCCGTTGGCCGCTCTGCTTGCCTGCCTGTCTGCCTGCCTGCCGGGGCCCTTACGCGGGCCGGTCAGAATTGGCTGGCGGGCCACAAAATGCCCAGGTCTGATATTGAAGGTTCCAATTTCCCACGACACACCTGATGATCGCTCACAGCACACTGGTTGGGAAACACTAGTCTATCAGTGTGCCAATATGCCAGAGCCGTAGTATAGTACCTAAGCCTGTGTGCCAACTTGCCAGAACCTACATTCCTTCCTTCCTTTATTGTTTATTTTATTATTTCGCATTTGTCTGCCGCCCCCCCCCCAACGGCTCGGGGCGACTCACAACAGTTCGTAAAATACAATTGACAGATATCTCATAAACCACAGTAACACCACTAGAATAGAATTACAATTAGAACAGTTGAAGCAGCAGATGGAGTCGCAGTGGGCTGACAGCTAGGCAGTGCGAGCTACAGTTTAGCTAACCCCGAAGGCTTGTTGGAACAGCAATGTCTTAACTGCTCTCCTGAACGGGAGGAGGCCCTGGGTGGCACGGATGCCGGCGGGCAGTGCGTTCCACATGGTAGGGGCTGCAACAGAGAAAGCCCGGCGGCGTGTTGCGGACAGATGGTAGGTCTTCACATTTGGGATGACCAGGAGATTTAGCTCTTTGGAGAGCAGTGATCTGGTGGGATGATATGGGACAAGGCGGTCCCGCAGGTACACTGGCCCCAGACCATGTAAGGCCTTAAAAGTCAGGACTAACACTTTGAAGGTAATCCGGCATTCAATTGGGAGCCAGTGCAGTTCGCGCAGGATTGGCGTGATGTGGTGGCCAATCGGGACCCTCGCCAGGAGTTGAGCTACGGCGTTCTGCACCAGCTTGAGTCTCCGGATTACCGACAGAGGAAGGCCAATGTACAGAGCATTACAGTAGTCCAGCCTCGAGATGACCGTGGCTTGGACCACTGTGGCTAAGTCGCACTGGGACAAATAGGGGGCCAGCTTCCTCGCCTGTTGAAGATGGAAAAATGCTACCCTGCTGACGCTGGAGACGTGGGCTTCCATCTACAACAGGGGGTCCAGGGTTACTCCTAAGCTCTTAACAGAGGGCGACGGACATAATGTCACGCCGTCCAGGGTTGGAAGCTGAACATCCCTACAGCCCGGAGGACCCAGCCACAGGATCTCCGTCTTTGCCGGATTCACCTTCAACCTACTGGCTCGCAGCCATCCAGTGACGGCCTCAAGGCAACGATGGAAATTATCGGGTACGGATTCGAGGCTGCCCTCCATCTTCAGGATAAGCTGGGGGTCATCAGCGTACTGATGGCACACCAGCCCAAAACTACGCACCAGCTGGGCAAGTGGTCGCATATAGATGTTAAATAAGAGGGGGGAGAGAATAGCCCCCTGAGGAACCCCACATAAAAGTGGGGAACCCCTGAAGACATCCTTGCCCCATCTCACTTGCTGTAGCCAGTTCCGGAGGAAGGAGGTCACCCAATTAAGGGCTGTCCCCCTAACTCCGGCCCTAGCAAGGCGGTGAGTCAATAGATCATAATCGACTGTATCAAACGCCGCCATGAGGTCCAATATCACAAGCAGCGCAGATCCGCCCTGATCCAGCTGGCAACGCAACTCATCCGAGATGGAGACCAGAACCGTCTCCGTCCCATGACCTTAACGGAAGCTGGACTGGAAGGGGTCTAGCCAAGCTGCGTCATCTAGGAAGGACTGCAACTGCTCCATTGCCGCCCTCTCAAGTACCTTGCCCAGGAACAATAGATTTGAGACCGGGCAGTAGTTGGAGGGGACCGTTGGATCTGATCTCGGCTTCTTCAACAATGGAGAGACCACAGCCTCTTTTAAACCCTCTGGAAATACTCCCTGGGCTAGGGAAGTATTAATTATATTCAACAGAGGGTCTGCAACCCCTCCAGGCTGGCTTTCACCAGCCAGGAGGGGCACGGATCAAGGGAACAAGAGGTCGGGCGAGCTGCAGCAATAATCCTATCAACAGCTTCTGCGTCCAGTGGCGTGAACCTTTCTTCCTTCCTTCCACAATCTCTTGTTGTCCAAGTAAGATTGTCCTCCAAGTTCGGTGTCCTGGAGGTGGGTACATAGGTGACTGTGGAGCCCTATACTTGACCTGCATGTTCTCCTGCAGTGAGGGCATCGGTTTCCTGGTGGAAGGCAGTCCCGGTTGGGGTTGGCTTCAAGCGTTTTCCTCATGGCATGTTTGCAGCACTGCCTAGCTTGGAAGAAGTCAGCTACGCCAGTGTTTCCCAACCTTTTTTGAGCCGCGGCACACTTTTTACATTTGCAAAATCCTGGGGCACACCACCAACCAAAATGACACAAAATGACACTCTAATACAGTAATACGTAAGAGTTAATATGTTTTTAAATGTATTTATACACTCAGTGTGAAACCTGGGCCTGTTTCGATGAACACAACATAGATATCCAGGCAGGAATGGCTGAAAGACACAAACTTCCCACACAGAACTCCCATAACCAAGAGAAAATGCTATAAGGCAGTGTTTCTCAACCTGGGGGTCGGGACCCCTATGGGGGTCGTGAGGGGGTGTCAGAGGGGTCGCCAAAGACCATTAGAAAATACATTATTTTCTATTGGCCATGGGGGTTCTGTATGGGAAGTTTGGTTCAATCCCATTGTTGGTGGATTTCTGAAAGCTCTTTGGTTGTATGTGAACTATAAATCCCAGCAACTACAATTCCCAAATATCAAGGTCTATTTTCCCCCAAACTCCACCTGTGTTCACATTTGGATATATTGAGTATTTGCACCAAGTTTGATCCAGATCTATCATTATTTGAGTCCACAGTGCTCTCTGGATGTAGGTGAACTCCAACTCCCAAACTCAAGGTCAATGTCCACCAAACCCTTCCAGTATTTTCTGTTGGTCATGGGAGTTCTGTGTGCCAAGTTTGGTTCAACTCCATCATTGGTGGAGTTCAGAATGCTCTTTGATTGTAGGTGAACTATACATCCCAGAAACTACACCTCCCAAATGACAGAATCACCCCCCACAACCCCACCAGTATTCAAACTTGGGTGTATCGGGTATTTGTGCCAAATGTGGTCCGGTGAATGAAAATACATTTTACATGAGGATAATTAAAGTTATGAAGTCGCAACAAAAATGATTTTATGGTTGGGGGTCACCACAACATGAGGAACTGTATTAAGGGGTCATGGCATTGGGAAGGTTGAGAAACGCTGCTATAAGGGTTTGGTGGGCATTGACCTTGAGTTTTGGAGTTGTAGTTCACCTATATCCAGAGAGCACTGTGGACTCAAACAATGTTGGATCAGGACCAAACTTGGCATGAATACTCAATAGGCCCAAATATGAACACAGATGGAGTTCAGGGGAAATAGACCTTGATATTTGGGAGTTGTAGTTGCTGGGATGTATAGTTCCCCTACAATCAAAGAGCATTCCGAATCCCACCAATGATAGAACTGGGCCAAACTTCCCACACAGAACCCCCAGGAGGCAAGAGGAGGTCTCTACTTGTGGAAAGGGAAGCGGGCCTTCCCAATGCATGGAGAGGGAGAGACCAAGTAGACAACGGGTGGGGAGGGGGCCTTTATCGAGGTAGGTTTCTTAGGGTTTTTATACTTCAACACACTAGACTCCCCCCCCCCCCCTCCCAGTTTCCAATTTCCCACGGCACACCTGAAGATCGCTCACGGCACACTAGTGTGCCCCGGCACACTGGTTGAGAAACACTGAGCTACGCCATCAGCCAACAAAAATAACAAAGCCAGTGGACCTGATGGGATCTATGCGGAAATCTTTAAAGAGGATGGACCTCAGCTGACACAACAATTCCACTATCTCATTGAAAAAGTGTGGGTGACTGAGAAAATCCCAGCAGATTTCAAAGATGCCACCATCATCAACCTTTTCAAAAAGGGGGAGAGAACAGACGGCGGAAACTATCGAGGTATTTTCCTTCTAACCTCCATTGCCAGAACCATAGGCCAATATGTAAACCTACAAGAGACAAAATTAATAGGTAACACCCCTCTATCGAATACTCAAACACTCAAAGAGGGAGTTCTATGCATATAGTAATGTAATAAATTTATAATCCCTAATGGGTTATATGGTGTATAGCATATTAAACAAAAATACAATATAAACAGTGTGTTAGACCTCTGTTATTCAACATCTACATGCAGCCGCTTGCACAGCTGGTGCGGAGTTATGGCTGGAGTGCCACCAGTACGCTGACGACACCCAGCTCATTCTGAGGATGGAGGACAGGCCGGGATCCATCCCCGATAATTTCCAACACTGCCTCAAGGCCGTTACTGGATGGCTGCGTGCCAGTAGGTTGAGGGTGAATCCGGCGAAGACGGAGATCTTGTGGTCGGGCCGCTCGGGTGGTGTAGATGTCCAGCTTCCGACCCTGGATGGTGTGGCGCTATGCCCATCGCCTTCCGTTAAGAGCCTGGGGGTCCATCTGGACTCCCAGCTGACCATGGAGGCCCAGGTCTCCGCGGTCAGCAAGGTTGCTTTTTTTCATCTGCGACAGGCTCGGAGGCTGGCCCCCTATCTCTCCCGGAATGACCTGGCCACGGTGATCCAAGCTACGGTCATCTCAAGGCTGGATTACTGTAACGCGCTTTACGTTGGCCTTCCTTTGTCGGTGACCCGGAAGCTCAAGCTGGTGCAGAACACTGCCGCCCGGCTCCTGTCTGGAACCCCAGCAGGCCGCCACATCACACCTGTTTTGCAGGATCTGCACTGGCTCCCAATCGAGCACCGGATCTCCTTCAAGGTGTTGGTTCTTACCTTTAAGGCCTTGCACGGCCTGGGGCCAGCGTACTTGAGGGACCGACTCACCCCACACTGTCCCCCGAGATCACTACGCTCCGAGGATGCTAATTTGTTAGAGATACCCTCGGCGAAATCGGCTAAACTGACATCTACTCGCCGGGGCGTTCTCCGTTATAGCTCCTACGCTGTGGAACGCCCTCCCGGCTGGAACGCGGGCTATAAAGGACCTGCTCCCGTTTAGACGCGCCTGCAAAACTTATTTGTTTAAGCAGGCCTTCGGTGAGTAGGTCCTGCCCATGTTCCGCTTTAGCCGCTGTCCTGGGGTGTCACGCTATCTAATTTCTGAACTGTACCTGGGGGTTTTGTATTTTGCTGTTTTAACTGTTTAATTGTCTTAGAGGTTTTATCGCATTGCTTGTGTGTAGTTGTACCTTCGGTTCCTGTGAGCCGCCGCGAGCCTCAGGGAGTCGGCGGCATAGAAACCCGAATAATAAATAAATAAATAAATTATCTCTCAGATGTTACAATACTATCGCGCAGTGGCTGTAACTCGCGTAACTAAATTGTACGTTCTTCAGGTAGATCCAAAATAGTTCCGTTAATCCACAAAATGATGATAAGGCTTAAAAGTCTTGACTAATGTTCATTAATATCCCAAGATATGGTAAGCCTTAAAGAATAAATTGTAATCCAGCGAGCACGAATTGCTCTGTAGGAGGGAAGAGTTGCGAAGAGTAGTGGTTCCAAGATCAGGAGGACTCCAAACATAAATTGTAATCCAATGAGCATGCTTTGGACTTCAACTCCCACCATTCCTAGCAGCCTCAGGCCCTTTTCCTCCCCCCCCCCCTCAGCCACTTAACCAGGAAAGGGCCTCAGGCTGTTAGGAATGGTGGGAGTTGAAGTCCAAAAAGCACCCAGAGGGCCGAAGTTTTCCCATGCCTGTTTGAGGGACCTTAAAGTGGTGAGCCTCCTCCCAACATTGGGATTCTGGATAGAAAACGAACAACAACATAACATTGTTTGAGTCCACAGTGCTCTCTGGGTGTAGGTGAACTACAACTTCCAAACTCAAGGTCAATTCCCAAGCAAACCCTTTCAGTACTTTCTGTTGGTAATGAGAGTTTAATAGGCCAAGTTTGGATCAATTCCATTGTTGCAAGAGTTCAGGGTGCTCTTTGATTGTAGGTGAACTATAAATCCCAGCAACTACAACTCCCAAATGTCAAGGTCTATTTTACCCCAAACTCCATCTGTGTTCACATTTGGGTCTATTGAGTATTCATGCCAAGCTTGGTCCTGATCCAACATTGTTTGAGTCCACAGTGCTCTCTGGATGTCGGTGAACTACAACTCCAAAACTCAAGATCAATGCCCACCAAACTCTTATAATATTTTCTCTTGGTTATGGGAGCTCTGTGTGGGAAGTTTGATTCCATTCCATCATTGGTGGAGTTCAGAATGCTTTTTGATTGTGGGTGAACTATAACTCTTAGCAACTACAACTCCCAAATGACAAAATCAATTGTCAATTGCTACTGCGCAGACTCGTCCCACAGCAGAGCGAGGCAAAGCGAGGCAAAGCGAGCAGAGCGAGGCTGGGAAGAAGGGAGCCCGAGTGGAGAAGGAAAAGTGTTCGGCAGGAGGGGGAAGAAAGGGGATTGGAGGTTCCCATTTCCCACGGCACACCTGATGATCGCTTACGGCACACTAGTGTACCGCGACACACCGGTTGGGAAACACTGCATTAACCAGTTTGCCAACTTGCCAGAGCTGCAGTCCAAAACATACACCAGTGTGTCAATTCGCCAGAGCTGTATTCCCATATATTAACCAGTAATAATGTGCCAGAACAATAGTCCCTCACATGAACCAAAACATATGTGTTGCAGTGAGTTTTTTGGGCTGCATGGCCAAGTTCCAGGAGCATTCTCTCCTGACGTTGCACCTGCACCTGTGGCTAATGGCATTTTCAGAAGTTTTTTCAGAAGTCTGTTGGAAATGAGGCAAGTGGAGTATTTATGCGAGGGTTGAATGAAAAGTAATGCCTCCACCTTCATTACTTGGGTTTGGATGGGAATATTTTAATAAATCAAACGCAGAAATAATCCTTAGAATGTGCTCTGTAACTTGCTTGAAGTTTCTTTCTGAGTGATACGATTACCATCCTGAATCAATCTGTCAACCTTTTGCTTGTGAAACTCGGTGGTTGTTGTCACAGGACGTCCAACTCTTTGTTGGTCATGCAAGTCAACATCTTTAAACTTTCTCGCCCAACGACGCACAGTACTCACACCAACATAATCCCTATAAACAGCTTGCATTCTCAGATGAATGTCCTTTGGGGTGACGCCTTCTGCTGTCAAGAATTCAATGACTGCATGTTTCTTAAGTCACATTGACTGACCGTCTGCACAGCGTTCCATACTTCGCACTTTAACAACACAACCGTTCAATGCTAAGGCTTCATGACAAAATGGAACTGTAGAGGAGAGTCTACTGAACAAGCCAGTACCTGCCGCATACCAGTACTGCCATCTGTTGAGGAGTTACGAAGGTGGAGGCATTACTTTTCATTCAACCCTTGTATATCCCTGTGGAATAATGTCCAGGGTAGGAGAAGGAACCATTGCCTGTTTGAAGCAAGTGTGAATGTTGCAATTAGTAAGGAGTTAGCATCGAGTAGCTAGGAAGCTGCAAAGTCAATCAGTGAGGGTATCTCCATAGGGGTGGCCTGGCCTCTGTTGCCTGGAGGCACCCTCTGTTTGGGAGGTTTCAACTGACACCTGGTTGTTTGCTGTCTGGAGTTCCCCTGTTTCTAAGTGGTTCACGGTCATGATACTCATGTTTCTTTATACTGGTAACCAGATGTTGTTCATTTTCATGACCAAAACTTGTCATAGTCCCATGCGTCAACCAGTTTGCCCACTTGCCAGAGACACATTAAACCAAGTTGAAGTGTTGGACTGAGTTCAGTGGACCCTAAAAATAGACTTCTAGATCTAAGACTGAGTTACTCTTAAAAGGACTCCTAGTTCTTGCTTACATTTTAACCTCAAAGGCTCCTTTAGCCTTGCGTTCAGTTCAGTTTGGCGAGGATCCAGACCGTTTGGGCAGAGAAGGTGAAAGACCTTGTTGGACTCCAACTCCCAGGATTCTGTAGCATTGAGCCATGGAGGATTGAGTGGGATCAAGTGGATGCAATTATGGTCGAATCACAACATGAGACTGAGTGAAGTCTACTCGGACTGGATGAAATCAATGGCATGGAGAGAAGAGCAAGAAGGGCCTGTTTCCCACCAGTGCTTTTCCCTTCTCGTTTGCATCTGCCATCCTTGGAAGCCATCTAGTGGTGATGGAGAGTTGGTGTCATGAGTGACTTGAGAAACTGCAAGTTGCTTCTGGTGTATGAGAATTGGCCGTCTGCAGGGACGTTGCCCAGGAGATCACCCCACTTCCCGGATTCGAACCGTTGACGTCTCGGTAAGTAGTTCTTCTGGTGTGAGAGAATTGGCCTTCTGCAGGGACATTGCCCATGAGATCACCCCGCTTCCTGGATTTGAACCATCGATCTTTCGGTCAGTAGTTCTTTTGGTGTGAGAGAACTTGCCGTCTGCAGGAATGTTGCCCAGGAGATCACCCCGCTTCCCAGATTTGAACCGTCAACCTTTCGGCCAGTAGTTCTTTTGGTGTGAGAGAACTGGCCGTCTGCAGGGACATTGCCCATGAGATCACCCCGCTTCCTGGATTTGAACCATCGATCTTTCGTTCAGTAGTTCTTTTGGTGTGAGAGAACTGGCCGTCTGCAGGGAGGTTGCCCAGGAGATCACCCCGCTTCCCGGATTCAAAACGTCAACCTTTCGATCAGTAGTTCTTTTGGTGTGGCTGTCTACAAGGATGTTGCCGAGGGGACACTGTTCAGATGTGCTACCATCCTGTGGGAGGCTTCTCTCATGTACTCACATGGGAAGCTGGAGCTGACAGAGGGAACTCATCTGCGCTTTCCACAGATTCAAACCGACAACCTTTTGGTCAGTAGTTCTTCTGGTGTGAGAGAATTGGCTGTCTGCAAGGATGTTGCCCAGGAGACATTGTTTGGATGTGTTACCATCCTGTGAGAGGCTTCTCTCATATACCTGCATGGAAAGCTGGAGCTGACAGAGGGAGCTCATCTGCGCTCTCCCTGGATTTGAACTGTCCAACAGTCAGCAATCTTCTGGTGTGAGAGAATTGGCTGTCTGCAGGCATGTAGCCCAGGAGACGCCTGGATGAGTTCCATCCTGTGGGAGACTCCTTTCTTGTCGCCACATGGGAAGCTGGAACTGAGACGGGAGCTAACCCCACTCCTGGATACGAACCACCAACCGTTTGGTCAGCAGTCCTGCCGACACAAGAGTTTAACCCAATTCCTAGGCATACAGTTGAGGATCCCTTATCCAGAATACTCTGGAATACTCCAATGTTTGGGTCTTGGCCAAATTAGTTGAGTATTTTTGCAATGTTTACATGGGTTGATATATATATATATATATATATATATATATATATATATATATATATATAAAAATTAGGCATGAGAAAAAAGTTATGAAAATGATTCGTTTCGTAAGAAATTCGTAAGAAATGCTACTTTCGAGCGTTTCCGCACCTGGAACGCCAACCAGGAAGTGGACTTTCTTTTTCGAACTTCGGGGGCCAGGATTTTCTTAAGTGTCGTTATTAGGTCGTAAGGGGGCATAAGGGGGCACCCTCCTTCTCTCTCACCACCCTCCCGCCTCCCTTGCCAATATTATGGCAAGGCAAGCCCCTAAACTCGCTCCTTCTTTCGGCTGGAAGGAAGCCTGGAAAAATGTAAACAGAGAGGATTACTCAGAAGTAAATCTGCAAAGGAGGGCACTTTGGATGAAGGGCCCTCCTTTGTGGATTTACTTCTGAGTAAACCTCTGTTTACATTTTTTCCAGGCTTCCTGCCTCTCCTGCCTGCCAGGATCTAAAGCATCAAAGAGTATTGGGGTGAGAAACCAACCTAATGTATAATAGAATGAATGCTACTGTAAGTGCCTAATATTATAAGTAATCAACTGGTCATATACCTACATTCCATGCACATGCAATAATACAGCAGTAATAACAATGGGTATAAGAAGAGGTAAAATTCAAAACCGAAGTATTCTGACTGGTCTCTCCTCATGCGGTGCAAACGGGCTCGAAATTAGCCCGGGAAAAGCCAGCGTTGCCGCTTGGGAGCACACACATACATATTCTTGGGAGGGGGATTTGTTGCAGAATCCTGGCCTCATAGAGAAGATTCTGCAGCAACCCCCCCCCAAAGAATATGTATGTGTGTGCACCCAAGCAGAAAACGCTGTCTTTTCCCGGGCTAATTTCCGGGCTCAGAGAAGAGCCCGTTTGCTCTTTTACCTATTCTTATACCCATTGTTATTACTGCTGTATTATTGCATGTGCATAGAATGTAGGTATATGACCAGCCTGGGCAAACTTGGGCCCTCGCTCCCTCGGGATCGGGGTGAGAGAGAGGCAGCGAGGAGCGAGGGGGGGCTCCTCCTCCTTTTCTTTGCTGCTTCCAAGAATAGAATACCCCCTCCCTCCCTCCCTCCTTCCCTCCCTCCTTCCTATTTGGAGAGTCCCATCTAGAATTCAGTGTGATTTATTCAAGTTTTGGCCTACAACTCCCAGAAATCCCAGCCAATTTACCAGCTGTTAGGATTTCTGGGAGTTGTAAACAAAACTCATCTGGAATGCGCATGCTCTGGCATACAACTACTAACGAAATTCGTTAGTAATTAAGTTACATTTTAGAACTTTTTGGAAAATTTTTTGTAAGTCTTCCTATTACTAATAATAAAAAAATCCCCCCCCCCATTAGATTTTCGATTCCCTATTTTTGGGTTCTAAACCATGCCTAATATATATATATATATATATAGAGAGAGAGAGAGAGAGAGAGAGAGAGAGAGAGAGAGAGTAGTATCATTGGGAGGCGGTGGTCCTCCATCCTAGAGACGTGCCCTGCCCAGCGCAGCTGTGTTCTCAATAGCATGGCCTCAATGCTGGTGATCCCTGCTTGCACAAGGACAGCAACATTCATCACATAGTCGGTCCAGTGTACATTTAGGATTATGCGAAGACAGCGCTGATGAAAGCGCTCGAGGAGTCGTAGGTGTTGGCGATAGGTGACCCATGTTTCAGACCCATAGAGGAGAATGGACAGTATGATAGCTCCCAAAGATACTACTCTATGGTGAACTCGCCACGGGTCAGCGCAAGAGAGGCGCCCCCAAAAGAGATATAAGGACTCCCTGAAACAACATCTCAGCAGGCCCGGATTACCCATAAGGCCACCCGAGGCCATGGCCTCCCCCCATGGCCTCGGGTGGCACAAATTGGGGGGCGGCATTTTAGGACCCCCAAACGAGGAGCAAGAGGCGGAGCCAAGGGCGCCAGCGTCACAGCCAGGCCTCTGATGCGGCGCCCCTTGCCCCGCTCTTGCTCCTTCTCCTTTCCCCCTCCCTTGTTCACTCAAGTGAACGAAGGAAGGAGAGGGGAACCGAGGAGGAGCAAGAGGCGGGCGAAGGGCGCGCCGTCTACAGCCTCTGACGCTGGGCCCCTTCGCCCGCCTCTTGCTCTTTTCCCCTCCCTTCCTTCCTTCACTCAAGTGAACGAAGGAAGGGAGGGGGGAACCGAGGAGGAGCAAGAGGCGGTGCTAAGGGGCACCGCATCACAGCCAGGCCTCTGACGCTGCGCCCCTTCGCCCCGCCTCTTGCTCCTTCTCCTTTCCCCCTCCCTTCCTTCCTTCACTCAAGTGAATGAAGGAAGGGAGAAGAACCAGGAGGAGCAAGAGGCGGTGCTAAGGGCCGCATCACAGCCAGGCCTCTGACGCTTGCGCCCCTTCGCCCCGCCTCTTGCTCTTTCTCCTTTCCCCCTCCCTTCCTTCCTTCACTCAAGTGAACGAAGGGAGGGAGAAAGGCTGAGGAGGACAAGAGGCGGTGCTAAGGGCGCCGCATCACAGCCAGGCCTCTGACGCTGCGCCCCTTCGCCCCGCCTCTTGCTCTTTCTCCTTTCCCCTCCCTCCCTTCCTTCACTCAAGTGAACGAAAGAAGGGAGGGGGAACCGAGGAGGAGCAAGAGGCGGAGCCAAGGGGCGCCGCGTCACAGCCAGGCCTCAGACGCGGCGCCCCTTCTCCCCGCCTCTTGCTTTTTCTCCTTTCCTCCTCCCTTCCTTCACTCAAGTGAATGAAGGAAGGAGGGGGAACCGAGAGGAGCAAGAGGCGGTGCTAAGGGGCGCGCATCACAGCCAGGCCTCTGACGCTGCGCCCCTTCCCCGCCTCTTGCTCTTTCTCCTTTCCCCTCCCTTCCTTCCTTCACTCAAGTGAATGAAGGAAGGGAGGGGGGAACCGAGGAGGAGCAAGAGGCGGAACCAAGGGGCGCCGCGTCACAGCCAGGCCTCTGACGCGACGCCCCTTCGCCCCGCCTCTTGCTCTTTCTCCTTTCCCCCTTCCTTCCTTCACTCACTCAAGTGAATGAAGGAAGGGAGGGGGGAACCGAGGAGGAGCAAGAGGCGGTGCTAAGGGGCGCCACATCACAGCCAGCCTCTGGCTGCGCCCCTTCGCCCCGCTCTCTCTTTCTCCTTTTTCCTTCCTTCCTTCACTCACTCAAGTGAATGAAGGAAGGGAGGGGGAAACGAGGAGGAGCAGAGGCGGCGCTAAGGGGCACCGCATCACAGACAGGCCTCTGACGCTGCGCCCTTAGTGCCGCCTCTTGCTCCTCCTCGGTTCCCCCTTCCTTCCTTCACTGAAGGAAGGAGGACCGTCGGGGCCGCTGCCACTCATGCGCAGCACGCCTTGGGGGCAGAACTTTCCCCCGACCTGGTGGCGGGGCTTCCCCAACCTCGGGCGGCGGGGCTTCTTTGGCCTCGGGCGCCAAAAGGTGCTAATCCGGGCCTGCATCTCAGGCTCGGCCAGATTGATCACCAACAATGGTCCACCCTGGCCTCACAACGGGAGGCATGGAGAAGCACTATCCACAATGCTGCGGCCTCTTTCGAGAAGACACGCCGAATGGGCCTTGAAGAGAAACGACAACGCAGAAAGAACCGCAACTTGGAAACAACATCACCCAAGGAGACTTTCTGCTGCACTTTCTGCAACCGAACTTGCCTATCTCAGATTGGCCTTTTTAGTCATCAACGCGCTTGTAAAGAGCGTGGGATGAGTCCTTCCTGAATCTTCGCTCGCGTTGTACTGCCGATATATATATATATATATATATATATATATATATATATATACTCAGCCATTCTCAGGACCTCAAAATAAAACTGCAAAGGCTCTGGCATCAACTACCGTGTTTCCCCGATAGTAAGACACCCCCGATTGTAAGACGTATTGGGGGTGTCAGGGGGGTCGGCTAATATAAGCCGTACCCTGAAAGAAAGCCGTACCTCATCGCCACGCCGCCGCCCCTGCCGCCGCCCGCCGCAACTGGCCCATCGGCGCACCTTTCTGCCAGGCCTCTCTGACGGCACCTCTTGCTCTCTTCCCTGCTCCCTTTCTTCGTTCAAGGAAGGGAGGGGAAGAGAGCAAGAGGCGTGAAGCGAAGCCGCGTCAGAGTGACGCTGCCGCAGCCACGCCTCTGCTCTCTCCTCCCTTCCTTGGATGAAGAAAGGGGGGAAAGAGCAAGAAGAGGCGTGGCGGAGCGGAGCGTCAGGAGTGACGCGCTGCCGCTCGCCACGCCTCTTGCTCTCTTCGCCCTCCCTTCCTTGGACGAAGAAAGGGAGGGGAAGAGAGCAAGAGGCGTGGCAGGTGAAGCCGAGTCAAGTGACGCTGCCGCTTCGCCACGCCTCTTGCTCTCTTGCCCTCCCTTCCTTGGATGAAGAAAGGGAGGAAGAGAGCAAGAGGCGTGGTGAAGCGGCGCCGCTGGCCAGAGTGACGCGCCGCCGCCGCCACGCCTCTTGCTCTCTTCCCTCCCTTCCTTCGTCCAAGGGAGGGAGGGGGAAGAGAGCAAGAGGTGCCTGTAGACGTTCCTACGCGTGCGGCGATGGGGGCGGTTGCAGTGGCGGCGGCGTGACGGGGGCGGCGTGACGGCGGCGGCGTGGCGACGGGGTACGTCTTAGTTTATATAAGACGTGCCCGAAAGTAAGACGTGGGGACTTTTCGGGGGAAAGAAAGTAAGACGCTGTGTTACTTTCGGGGAAACACGGTAGTCCAGGTGGACCCAGTGGTCATCGGCACACTGGGTGCCGTGCCAAAAGATCTCAGCCGGCATTTGGAAACAATAAACATTGACAAAATCATGATCTGTCCGCAGTAAAAAGCTACCTGATTTGGATCTGCACACAACATTCCAAAAAACATCACACGGTCCTAGACGACTTGGATATGAGTATCCACGGATGTGAGCAGCTTACGAATGGAGATAGTTTGAAAGTAGTTTTCAGCTAGAGAGTAAGACTTTGGAGGCCTTTTAGAGCTAGGAATCAACACCTTGGGAGGCCTTTTTGAGACACGTTCTCTGTGTTTTCTTGCACTATTTTTAGAGCTGGGGCCACCTGGCTAAACATTTGTCGAAGCTCAGACTCAACGGACCCAAAGAGGTCGAAAAACTTATACAGAAAGCCTACTGTTTTGGTGTGGGGGAAAAAAGGACCGCCTCATTTATGAACTGGCAACAAACACGCCAGTGTTCCAACCAAGAAAGTCTGAATATGGCAAGAAAGAAAGAAAGAAATAAAGAGAGAGAGAGGGAGAGAGAGAGGGAGAGAGGAGGGAGAGGAGGGAGAGGGGAG
>JARBWK010001392.1:0-19390 GCA_030556195.1 Anolis apletophallus | reverse complement strand
CTTTCTTCTCTGGTCGAGAGATGACCTTGCAGCCCGATCATGTGAGAAATGAGCCATGTAATCGCCCAATGTTCCCGGAAGGGGTCAGAAGCCAGGCCTGTTTCCAATATTCTTCCGTCTCTGATGCAACGTGATGAGAAACTTCATTCCTTGCCTCTCAAGAGGGTTCAGGTGGTCAAAGCTGGGCGGCTAAAACAGCGACCTTGACCCGAAGGGATGAGGCTCTCGGAGCTTCTCTCCCTTTAATGATTCCATCAAGGCAATTGATCAAATGGGTTTTGCGAGATATGTTTTCCCTCCCTGCCGCTGGAGATTGACACCGGCTCACAATCCTCTTTGGTCGGTTGAGTGTCTTTATTAAAACTCCTCTCCTGAGTTGCTTCGCAGACTATTTGGGTTCTTCTATTGCAAAAGAAAGAATAGAATAGATGTTGGAGTGCGGAGGAAAGTCCTGAAAAGTGTGATTAAAATGGCCGTGAGGCTCAAACAAAGAAAGGCTAAAGGGTGAGGAGACTTTGGTTTGAGAACTGGAGGGAAGGGAGACAATAAATGATGGGGGCACCCAATAATAATAATAATAATAATACTGTTTATTTCTATTCCACTCTTCTCACCCCGAAGGGGACTCAGTGCGGATTACAATACACATACGACAGACAGTCCCTGTCGGAAAGACATACAATTACACATAGACAGTAGGCATGAGAAAAAAAGTTATGAAAATGATTCGTTTAAGTAAGAAATTCGTAAGAAATGCTACTTTCGAGTATTTCCGCACCTGGAACGCCAACCAGGAAGTGGACTTCCTTTTTCGAACTTCGGGGCCTGGATTTTCTTTTGTGTCGTTATTAGGTCGTACGGGGGGGGGCAGCCTCCTTCTCTCTCACCACCCTCCCGCCTCCCTTGCCAATAAGTATTATGGTAAGGCAAGCCCTAAACTCGCTCCTTCTTTCGGCTGGAATCCTGGAAAAATGTAAACAGTGGTTTACTCAGAGTAAATCTGCAAAGGAGGGCACTTTGGATGAAGGGCCCTCCTTGTAAGATTTACTTCTGAGTAAACCTCTCTGTTTACATTTTTCCAGGCTTCCCTGCCTCTCCTGCCTGCCAGGATCTAAAGCATCAAAGAGTATTGGGGTGAGAAACCAACCTAATGTATAATAGAATGAATGCTACTGTAAGTGCCTAATATTATAAGTAATCCAACTGGTCATACCTACATTCCATGCACATGCAATAATACAGCAGTAATAACAATAACAAGAGGTAAAATTCAAACCGAAGTATTCTGACTGGTCTCTCCTCATGCGGTGCAAACGGGCTCTTCTCTTATTAGCCTGGGAAATTAGCCCGGAAAAGCCAGCGTTTTCTGCTTGGAGCACACACATACATATTCTTGGGGGATTTGCTGCAGAATCCGGGCTCATAGAGAAGATTCTGCAGCAAATCCCCCAAAGAATATGTATGTGTGTGCACCCAGGAAGCAAATGCTGTGCCCGGGGTTTTGGCTTTTCCGGGCTCAGAGAAGAGCCTTTGCAGTTTGAGGAGGGACCACAGTCAGAATACTTCGGTTTGAATTTTACCTCTTCTTATACCCATTGTTATTACTGCTGTATTATTGCATGTGCATGGAATGTAGGTATATGACCAGCCTGGGCAAACTTGGGCCCTCGCTCCTCGGGATTGGGGTGAGAGAGAGGCAGCGAGGAGCGAGGGGCTCCTCCTCCTTTTCTTTTGCTGCTTCCAAGAATAGAATACCCCCTCCCTCCCTCCCTCCTTCCCTCCCTCCTCCCTATTAGGAGAGTCCCATCTAGAATTCAGTGTGATTTATTCAAGTTTTGGCCTACAACTCCCAGAAATCCCAGCCAATTTACCAGCTGTTAGGATTTCTGGGAGTTGTAGGCCAAAACCATCTGAATGCGCATGCGCTGGCATACGAACTACTAACAAATTTCGTTAGTAATTAAGTTACATTTTAGAAATTTTTGGAAAAATTTTTGTAAGTCTTTCTTTTACTAATCAAAAAAAATCCCCCCCCCCCCATTTGATTTTAGAATCGCCATTTTTGGATTCGAAACCATGCCTAATAGACAGATACAGTGCCGTTTTTAGAAAGACTTCTTCTTTCCTGGCTGCGTCATACAGGTGGGCGTCATCGGGTGTGAATGCTCCATTACATCATTGTTGTTATGTCCCTGCGTCATTGCGCCATCACGTCACAAGGGGGTGCTGTTGTTCCATCCTCATGACAGGAGCCTCTTGTTTCCACCACTTCCGCTTCTCCCTTCTCCGTCAGCCTATTTCAGACTTTCAGACAAGTCTGTGCAAAAGTCCTTCCCCACTTTTATGGTCCCCAATTTGTTGTTATTTCTCAGCTGGGCTGTTGAACTGCTTGGGTAAACAGTAGATAGGGCTCACAGCTGGCGTCTAACTCAGCCCGGGATTCGATCCTGCAATCTTCAGATCTTCAGATTGCCAGCACAGCTGTTGTTTCCGCTGTGCTATCTCTCCGGCCCCACCCAAGGGCGGTCCTACCGGTAGGCAAAGGATGCTGCTGCGTGGGGTGCTGCTGCATGGGGCACCATCTGGGTAAAGGGCGCATTCCCCTGCCCGCCAGGCAGCGTCCGGCTGATGTTCCGCTCCCCCTCCCTCCCTGCCTGCCTCCCTCCCTGCCATCCACACAGGACACGGCCCTGGTGCCTCCTCACCGCCTCCAGCCTCCATACCTGCCTGCCCCCGCCTGCTTCGGCCTCCTCTTTAGCCACCAGCCACCTGCTCCCTCCTTTCCTCGGAGTCTCCTCAGTCGCGGGAGAGGAGGGGGTCCTCCGTGAATCACGCTGGGGAGAAGCGGGGGAACTCCAGCTGCTCAGCCGGGGCCAGCGCTTGGGCCGAGAAGTGCATGCGCAGCCCGCCTCATTTATTTATTTATTTTTATTTACTTTGCTTCTAGACCGCCTCTCTCAGCCCGAAGGCGACTCGATGCGGTGTACAAATAGCAGGAACTGCTCAAGACAAACAAATCAACAATTATCAATACAATTTCAACATATACAATTTAACATTTAACGTTAAAAACACAATATCAGTGTCTCATTATTAAGTCGATTTCCAGTTGCATCGTCGTCGTTCCTTAGGTCTCTATTTGATAGTCATACTTCATTTGCAAATGCCCGGTCAAATAGCCAGGTCTTGACCTTCCTGCGAAATGTCAGGAGGGAGGGGGCTAATCTGATGTCATTAGGAAGGGCGTTCCAAAGCCGAGGAGCAACCACTGAAAAGGCTCTGTCATCCCCACCAATCGCGCCTGCGAAGCTGGCGGGACCGAGAGCACGGCCTCTCCGGATGATCTTAAGCATCTTGAAGGTTCATAAGAAGAGATGCGTTCGGACATGTAAGTTGGACCAGAACCGTTAAGGGCTTTAAAGGCTAAAGCCAGCACTTTGAATTGTGCCCAGTAGCAAACTGATAGCCAGTGGAGCTGGCGCAACAGAGGTGTTGTGCGCTCCCTGAGTGCCGCTCCTGTTATCAATCTGGCTGCTGTCCGTTGGACCAGCTGAAGCTTCCGAACAGTCTTCAAAGGCAGTCCCACGTAGAGTGCGTTGCAGTAATCTATACGGGATGTAACCAGAGCGTGGACTACCGTGGCCAAGTCAGACTTCCCAAGGTACGGGCGCAGCCTCACCGAAGCCTCCTCCCCCCGCTTCTTCCCTCCCTGCCCTCCCTCCCTCCCTTCTCCCTCAATCTCTCTCTTGCTTTCTCTCTCTCTCTTTCCTTGCCAGCTGGGTGCTGAAGTTGGGTGAATGGCAGGCAGCAGCAGCAGCTCTGTTAGCCGACCCCCCCGGCACCCGCCTTTCTTTGCCTTGCCTTCTTCCCTGTGGGCCTCCCTCCCCCGCGCCGGGAATCGTCCAAGCGCAGGCAGCCAGGCAGGGGTGTAGGTAAGGCGGACCCTCCTCCCTTTGCCTTTCCCTTCCCAGCGCGGTCTGTCTCCCTCACCCCACCCGCGCCCTCCTCCTCCTCCTTTCCCTGCGTCCCTTGTCTTGGGCTTTCCCTTCTTCCCAAGGCAGCAAACATGTCTGCTGTGGCAAAGAGGAAGTAATAGGCGTGGGGGGGTGGATGTGGGCAAGGCAGGGAACTTGGGGGGCAAGGGAAAGGGGAGGGGGTAGAATACAAGAGGGAGTGCTGTGTTTACAGGCTTCTGCGCCTGCGCACACGAGATTCTGGGCATGCGCGGAGGGGGGCACGAAAATAATGTTGGGGGGCACCAAAATAATGTTTGTTTACAATTTAAAATGACCTTAGACCGCCCCTGGGGGCGCCACCTCCTTATTTGTTTATTTAATTTAATCCTGCCTTTCTCCAAAGCTTATCAGTTAAGTTAGTGACTTGTGCATGTGCAGGGCTGCCCAACTGGCGGCCCGGGGGGGCCATAAACAGCCCCCGAGCCCCTTCCCTATGGCCCCCTAACCCCCTGCAAGACAATTTGGGGGGGGGAAATTTCAAAAAATTTCGTCCTCGGGGGGGGGGTGGCGCGAGGAGGGGCGGGGCCGGTGCGAGTGAGGAGAAGGCGGAGGGAAGCCATGACAGATGCCCTAGGGGCGGGACTTCCCCCCGCCTGTTCCTTGCTCGCGCAGGGCTGCCAGGGCGGGATCAGCAAGCCGCCCTCCGCCGTCTCCCTAGCTCTTGCAGTGGCCGCGCCTGAAGGAAGGTAAGCTCCCGGGCTTACCTTCCGTCAGGCAAGGCTGCAATAGCTCGGGAGACGGTGGGGCGGCGTCGCTGATCCCTCCCGCCTCCCCTGAAAGGCGCATGCCCGACATCTTGCGTGACCCGCCCCTTTCGCCGCCCTAACGTCACCCCGCCGAAAAGGGGCAAGTCATGCAAGATGCCGGGCATGCGCAGAGGCAGGGAGGCGGAGGCCGGGATCGGCGAGCTGCCCTCGCCCGTGGCCCTAGCTCTTGCAGCGGCGTCTGAAGGAAGGTAAGCCCGGGAGCTTACCTTCCTTCCGAGGCGCGCCGGCGCTGCAAGAGCTAGAGATGGGAGGGTGGCTCGCCGATCCCGCCCTGGCACGCAAGCCCGGTCTCTTGCGCGACCCGCCCCTTTTCGGCAGGGCTGGGTGACGTCAGGCGTGGTGCCTGACGTCACCCCGCCGAAAAGGGGCGGGCCACACAGGACGCTGGGCATGCGTGTCAGGGCAGGTGCGGCCCCGCCCCCGTGAGCGGCCATGCCCCCACTGTGGCCACACCCCCGCGAGCAGCCACGCCCTCCGCTCTGGCCCCCAAGGTGAGCAGTCACCTGAATTCCGGCCCTTGGCCCGAAGAAGTTGGACAGCCCTGTGCATGTGTAAATACCACCAGGAAATGTCAGGTACGTATATTTCAGAGGGAGGATTCAGTTGAGTGGAAACAACACTCTTCCTGTGCAGAAAATACTATGTCTGTGTAGGAATCATTTCCTTCACGGAAAGAACCCCGAAGCAAGGGATTCAAATTCCAAGAGAAGAGATTCTACCTGGATATTAGGAAGATCCTCCTGATGACAAAAGGTCTTTTAACATGGGATCTGCTGCTGCCCTAGGAGTGCAATGGCATCTCCTTCTTTGGAGGTCTTTGAGCAGAGGTTGGGTGGCCATCTGTCAGGAGGGCTTGGCTTGTGTCTTCTTGCTAGGGTTGCCACCTGTCCCGTTTTATACGGGACATCCCGTATGTTTGCTCTGAATTGGTGTCCCGTATTTTCAGCTCCTGTCCCGTATTGACAGGACAGGACAGGTGGCAACCCTAGAGTAAATCGAAGTGTGGCTTTCGGATGGAGGGGAGGGGGGAAAGCGAGGAGGAGTGAGCATGTGCAGTGCTTGTGAGGCAAAATAAGGCAGGCAGGCAGGAAGGAAGGAAGGAGTAACCAGGAACAGTGGGATGGGCCGGCTCGCTTTGCTTGCCGGCCAGCAGCATGGCGGCTGGGTGTGAGCCGCCACCGCTGCTGCCTTCTCCTCTTTGTTGCACTTCAGACAAGGAGCACCCCACCTAGTCACACACACAACAGACAGTCTCTGAATAAGCAGGCTTTTATTGAATCAAATAAGGTGTCCAACAAAAGGGTTAAAAGAAGATAAATTGTAGAATATGTCCAAGGTAAAACCGCACAGTTCAGTTAGTCCCAAAATCCAATAGACAAAGGTAGAAGGCTTGATGCAAATCCCATAAATGATAGAAGGCAGCTTTGGAAGCAAAACGTGCATGGAGGCCTAGGCAAAAAATCAAGAACTTGGAGACAAGAATAGCTTGGCATAGTATTCTGAACCAAGCTTGGAATCTAGAGACAATTTCCCAAGCAGGCTCTAATACAGTGTTTCTCAACCTGGTGGTCGGGACCCCCAGGGGGGTCACGAAAGGGTTTCAGAGGGGTCGCCAATGGTCTTAGGAAGCCCTTTTGCAGAGAAGGTTGAAGATCTCTCCGCTTGTCCTTCTCTTTCTTTTTGGAAACAGACCTGAAACTCTCCTCTGCTGAGATTGGCAGGCCTCCCAGCCAAGGGGAGGGCTGTTTCTGATACTCCAAGCAGGGAGGGGAGAGCAGGCGTGCTTGGTACATGGCAGCATGATGCGCATGTGTGGGTGAGGGAGAGTGTGAGAGGTGGGATGGAGGCTCACGCCAGCTAGTCTCTTCAAGGCATGAGGGTTCTGTATAGGAAGTTTGACCCATTCCTATCATTGGTGGGGTGGAAGGGGCTCTTTGATTGTAGGCGAACTATAAATTCCAGCAACTACAACTCCCAATTGTCAAGATCTATTTTCCCCAAACTCCACCAGTGTTCACATTTGGGTATATTGAGGATTCGTGTCAAGTGTGGTCCAGATCCATCCTTGTTGAGTCTACAGTCCTCTCTGGATGTAGGTGAACTACAACTCCCAAACTCAAGATCAATGCCCACCAAACCCTTCCAGTATTTGCTGTTGGTCATGGGAGTTCTGTGTGCCAAGTTTGTTTCAATTCCATTGTTGGTGTGTTCAGAATGCTCTTCGATTGTAGGTGAACTATAAATCCCAGAAACTACAACTTCCAAATGACAAAATCACCCCCCCCCACACACACACACACACAAATACAGTTATGAAGTAGCAATGAAAATAATGTTATGGTTAGGGGTCACCACAACATGAGGAACTGTATTAAGGGGTCGCAGCATTAGGAAGGTTGAGAAACACTGCTCTAATAAGAACAAATTAGTTTCGGTTTCCCAAACGGCCACTACGCTTGCCGAGATTCTAGAATGTTATCTCTACGATTGAATGTAAGTGCATTAAAATTGCCAGGTGTTCCGTTATCTGTCTGAAGGTCTTCAGACTCCTGCTCATGTAATACAGCCCTGGGAATTGGCCTATTCTCAGGAAGACTGTAAACGCAAGCTAAAGAATATAACAGCTTTATATGGCAAAATATATGTTTTTTATGATTAAGCAACAGTAAGGAGTTCCCCCCATGGCATCATACTCACAGTATAACACAATATAGTAGCATATAAACAATAACAGTATGATACACAGTATCTTGTTCCTACGTATAACAAAATTATAACACCATCAATCGCTCCTGTAGGTACACAGTTAGTTATATGCAAAGCAACAATATACAGCAAATGCTGAGTCCAAATATGTTAACTGGTCCCCGATGGTAGTACTCACTGTCCTGGAGTCCGTATATCACAAAATAATTGTATTAAACGTCGTAAGGGAGAGGCGTCGCCACACTTTAGGGCCAATGCAGCCAAACTCCCGCGGCAAACCAAAACAAATTACGCCCAGCCGTATTCCGAGCCGTTGCTAGGGCGCGCCGCAAAGCTATCCACGCTGTCTCACAGGAAAACTTTTGCGACGTAGCGGCTTGTGTTTGGCAGCCGCTCAGGCCGTAATGGTAGTGAGTAAACAAGACAGGAGTGCAGGAAAACGATGAGGGCGAATGCGATGGATGGGAGACGTAGGAAAGCTACATGTACCCTGAGCCCCGCCCTGAGGAAGTGAATAACGAAACGGGATTGGGCCCATGTATGGTTACCCGTAGGCGGAACGGAGACCCCTCCTTGCCTTCTCGGATCCTCCCGTGATTTCACTCCTGAACTTCTTTCCTACGTCTCCCATCTTGTCCCTGCCGTAATTAGCATTGACTGAGTTACTTCCTTCTTAGCAGGCACAAGACTGTGAGAGGATTGACGCTTTCTCTCACCTCATTGTTACTTATTATGATTTGTGAGACATGCACTGACTACTGTACCTTATTAATATGATTTAATTGTGTAGAACTTCTCAATGTGAATTCAACCACTGTTGTTGTTATCGCTGTACCTATACATGCTATGTTCATTCCACTGTGATTTTTATACCATAGCTGTATACTAGTGAATACAATATTTTGATACTTTTGTATAACTTGTCATTTATATCAGACACTATATCCACAGGAGAAAGGAGGCAGCCTGACAGAGAGAGACAGAGAGAGAAAGAGGAGAGGTGGAGGTCGCCGCCAGTCCCTCTCCGCCCAGCCATGGAGCTGGCCAAGCCGGTCTTCCCTGCGCTGCCCCAGCCCAAAGAGGACTCCGAGGTGAGCCCACCCTGGGTTTGTGTGTGGAGACAGCCAGTCCAGGGAGAGGAGGGGAGGGCACAGGTGCCTCACCTGCAAGGGGGGGGGGGGCGAAGAGGAACAACAACCACAATAAAAGCAGGTGGTCATTCTGATGTAGATCCCACCAAAAGAAGGAGACTCAAAGCGGCTTACAGGAAAACTGAGGCCATACAATTTATTGTATTTATTATTATTATTATTATTATATTTTCTCTCCAGAAATAGAGAGGTTCAAAGTGGCTTACGGTAAAACCAAGGCAATACAATTTATTATATTTATTATTATTATTATTTACCCTGCATTTTCTTTCCAGAAAGAGAGAGGTTCAAATTACAGTAAAATGAAGGCAATACAATTTATTGTATTTAATAATAATAATAATAATACCCTGTATGGCAGAGCTGCCCAGGAAGTCGATCACGATCGACCAGTCGAGCCTAGGACCAAAGGAGGTCGATTCCAGCCAAATGGGGCGCTTCTCAGAGGGGGCAGAGCCTCTCCCGGCTTCGGCACTCCCAGCAGCTGCTCCAGGTTTGAGGAGGACAGGGCCAAGCCAGCCTTGTGCTAGCTATGCCACCACTGGCTTGGCATTGCCATCCTCAAGCCTGGAGAAGCTGCTGGGAGCTCCAAAGCCAGAGGGGAGGGGGCGGGGCTTGGTGGGGCCTGGCTCCGCCCCCTGTGGCTTCCACTCTACCAGCAGCTTCTCCAGGTTTGAGGAGGGCAGGGCCAAGCCAACCTTGTGCTAGCTATGCCACCACTGGCTTGGCACTGCCATCCTCAAGCCTGGAGAGGCTGCTGGTAAGCCAGGAAGCCAGGGGAGCCAGGCCACGCCAGCCCCGCCCCTCTCTCCTGGCCGGCACTCCCAGCAGCTGCTCCAGGTTTGAGGAGGGCAGGGCCAAGCCAGCCTTGTGCTAGCTATGCCACCACTGGCTTGGCATTGCCATCCTCAAGCCTGGAGAAGCTGCTGGGAGCTCAAAGCCAGAGGAGAGGGGGCGGGGCTCCACCGAGCCATGGAGCTGGCCAAGCCGGTCTTCCCCCGCGCTGCCCCAGCCCAAAGAGGACTCCGAGGTGAGCCCACCCTGGGTTTGTGTGTGGTGACAGCTAGTCAAGGGAGAGGAGGGGAGGGCAAAGGTGTCTCACCTGCAAAGCGTGGAGGGAGAGGGGTACAACAACCACCATGAAAGAAGAAGGTCGTCATTCTGATGTAGATCCCACCAAAAGAAGGAGACTCAAAGCGGCTTACAGGAAAACCGAGGCAATACAATTTATTGTATTTATGATTAGTAGTTTCTCTCCAGAAAGAAAGAGGTTCAAAGTGGCTTCACGGTAAAACCAAGCCTGGCTCTGCCCCCCGTGGCTTCTGCTCTACCAGCAGCTTCTGCAGGCTTGAGGATGGCAGTGCCAAGCCAGCCTTGTGCTAGCTATGTCACCACTGGCTTGGCACTGCCATCCTCAAGCTTGGAGAAGCTGCTGGGAGCTCCAAAGCCAGAGGGGAGGGGGTGGGGCTTGGCACAGCCTGGCTCCGCCCACCTCTGGCCAAGCCTCGCCCTGCCCCCCTCCCCTCTCCAGTCTTGAGGAGGTAGGTGGATCTTTCTGACTTGGTTTTAATATAAGTAGCTCGCATGCTGAAAAGTGTGGACACCCCTGCTGTATGGTGTCCCTTATTTTGGTGAAAAATCCCGTATTTTTAGGTAAACGTCCCTTATTTCTTATATCAAAAAGTGGCAACCCTACTTCTTGCCTGGCAGGAGGAGGTTGGACTGGATGGCCTTTGGGGTCTCTTCTAGCTCTAGGATGCTATAATTCTGTGATACCATTTCTCCTTGAATGCAATAATGAAATAAGATTGACATCCCTTCCGTGGGATCAGAATGGATGAAAGAAAGCCTTTCTGCACACAATGCGCCACTGAATGATGCATTTCACCACCGCAGGCTTAGATAGTCTGATAAAAAGAATTGGAGGGATCAGGGGATGATAGGCCCATGAATAAGGGATAACACTTACTACTGACAAAGTGCTGGAAGGCATTGAAAGAGACTTGCCGGATTGGTTGTGACCATTAAACGGAACTTCTGCCTCCAGAGGCAGTCTATCTCGGAATGCAACGTGCTGTGGGGGCAGTTGCATTTCCCTCCTAGGTTTGTTTTGGTCTTGTTGTTGGCTGCCCTCCAAACCTGGCAGATGTTTCTTCCGTTTCGATGATGGGCTTGTAATGTCTCCACTCATCCATTCATCCCATGCCACTCCATTCTGTTGAGGTTAAACCTCGCCTAGACCAAGGCTGTCCAACTGGCGGCCTGGGGGCCGTATAAGGCCCCCCAGCCCCTTCCCTACGGCCCCCCCAAGCTTTTAATTTTAAAAATGAAAAATAAAATAAATAACAATTTTTAAAAAAATACCTACTTCCGGGTTCGAGCAAGTATCGCGAGAATCAATAATCCACAGGATTTCGCTGTCAACGCGAGATCACGGCGGCGTTGACAGCGAAATCCCATGTGGATTGCGTATTCTCGCGATACTCTTCGGCTACTCTACTACTGGCTCGCTGAGGCCCACAGACGCGATTAGGACCTTCTTCGACTCCGTCGGTCGTAAGCCCTCTCGTCGTCCGGGTACTCCTGGGTCCTGCGGCGTTTGGAAAAAGGTAGGCCGGCAGCAGGGGCTCCTCAGGGGCTCCTCATTCCCTCCCCCATCTGCCCTCATGCGGAGCTGGGGGCGGGGCGGGGGCAGACCCTACGGCCCCCCAGGTCATCAGTGACCGGAATTCAGGCCCCTGGGCCGGTAGAAGTTGGACAGCCCTGGCCTAGACCATCCCTGTCCGGTTCTGGCCAGCAGAATCCAAGAAGGAGATGGTCAAGCAAGAACTTGACTGAAGGGTGACCTAAATCAGTATTTCTCAACCAGTGTGCCGTGGGATCCTTACGCTCAGAGGAGCAATACTAGGGTTCCCATATGTCCCTTATTCTAAGGGACGTCCCTTATTTTGGCCCTAAAAATTGTGTCCCTTATTTTCTGGCCCTGTCCCTTATTTTTGACTAGCAGGACAGGTCTGGGTGGGGTTGACCAGAGGAAGGTGCACGCTGTGGTTTCCACGGCAATGCCTGCCCGGGGATTCCAACTCGCAGGGCAGCCTGCGTCCCCGTTGGAAGTACAGTAGACTAATTAACCGTTACCCAAGGGGAATGTTGGATCATGTTGGATAAAGATAGTTTCTGCTTGCTTGAGAGTTACTCTTAAAATAGGCCTAGCTGTGCATCCCAATACTATACAATGCTGTGTATCCCATACTATACCATACCATTAACTATTGACATAATAATCATGAAGATGTACTGTCTTATAAAATTTATTTTATTTTAATGTTTAGACAGTGCACTTTTAAAGTCAGCAAAGTCAAGGACTAAATACAGAGGGAGAAAATTAGGTAGTTCTAATAATGTTTTTTCTGCATGACAAAGCATGCAGAAACATACCATGTACTGTTAAAAAGGTTTAAGTCAGTTTCTTTTGTGAGTTTCAATCAGTATCTTATTCTGTTAATAAAACTATTTCTACCTAATGTTTGAGTTTCAAGTTTTTAATGAAGTGTCCCTTATTTTTGTGAAAAATCCCGTAAATGTCCCTTATTTCTTATATCAAAAAATGGCAACCCTAAGCAATACCTCCCGGTGGTTCCAAGTTGCAAGGTATATCACCTTACTGCTACACGGAGAAGGGCATTTTCAGTC
The DNA here is from genome assembly GCA_030556195.1 of Anolis apletophallus. Classification (NCBI taxonomy): domain Eukaryota; kingdom Metazoa; phylum Chordata; class Lepidosauria; order Squamata; family Anolidae; genus Anolis; species Anolis apletophallus. Next base: position 7,057 of record JARBWK010001392.1, on the reverse strand, counting down.
ATAGCTCCAGTCCTCTGGAATGCGTTGCCCTTCGAAATCCGTGCCCTTCAGAGCCTTCTAGCTTTCCGGAAAGCTTGCAAGACACTATTGTACCGGCAAGCTTTTGGCTCTTGAATAATTGTTGGCTGCACCTTCTGCTGTAAATGTTCTTTTATTGCTGATGTTTTTAACCTGATATGATTTTAATATGATGTTTTAATTGTTTGTTACAATTGGTATGTGAGCCGGCCCGAGTCACTTGGGAGTGGCGGCAAATAAATAAATAAATACTAGGAACACTTATTTATTTATTTATATTTCAAACTTGTATACCGACCACTCCCCGAAGGCTCGCAGCGGTTCACAAAAGTTTGAGTGCCCAGTGGCACATTAAGACAACATATACAAGTGGACAAGGGAAGAACAAGAGGATAGGGGGGGGAGGGAGGGGGAAAGGGAGGTGTCAGCGCCGGTGCCCCCTAGGGTCCCGCCCTACCATCAAACGGGGGCAGGCAGGGGTGTCCCAGAAGAAGCGCCGGTGCAAAAGCATCCATGGGGACCAGGGACCGTGGGCACCCACATGGGGGCCTGCGCCAAAGGGCCCTGGTCGGCCGCTTGGTGTCCCTTAAGACTCTTGAGGAAGTCCGATGGAGCCCTTGGAGCTTCGACTGTTTATAGCAGGAGCTCCAGAATGTCCTGGTGGAGAACACCTTCGGGGCCAGCGCCATTCTCGGCGTTGATCGTCCTTCTCTGGTCAGGTCACTAAGGAGGCCAGTTCCGGAGGCCCTTCGGTCAGAAGCTGGTCTAGGCCTCCAATCCACGTCGTGGGAGGTAGTTCGGGCGCCGCCCTTCCGCTTCCGGTGGTGCCTCCTCCTCTTCCGGGGGACTCGTTGATCCCTGGTCGGGTCAGCGCCAGGAAAGGAGTCCTCCAGGGGCGGGACCTCCGGCTGCTGACTGCTTCCAGGTTGCGGTTCTTCTTGGGGCCTCAGCACATGTGCTGGCTGGGCGTCTCCAAGGTCGACCGCCATGCTGGGCCTCGCTTCCTCAAGAATGCTCCCCCAACTCTTCCCAGGGCGACGTCAACGACGGTAAGCCTCTGGGGGTGGGGCCAGAACAGCCAAGACATCCAGTTCGGTGAGCACCGGGCCCGTCAGCATCGAGGGGCCCTCCGGGTCCAACGGCTGGTGTGTGGGGCCTCCAGAGGCTGCTGGCGATGCTTCTAGAGGGGGTCGGTGGCCGGCCTGGGAGTCGGCTTGAGCCACAGCCCACGGTGTCATCTTAGAGGCATCAGCCTCCATGGCGGCCAATTCATCTTCCACTTCGGGGTTGGTCTTTCTCCCGGTCTCTCGGGAGACTTCTATGATCCATTTAACTACATCTATGCTGGACAGCACTTCAAACACACATAGTCAACTTTATACACACACTATTAAATCTATATATATAAAAAGTGAATGGTCGTCGAACGGGGCAAATGCACACGGAAACTATAAGCCCCAGAACCACCACACACCCCAAACACATTCCCCCAAGGCACAAGGTTCCTAGAGGGCACAAAAAACCCACCCTCCCTACCTTCCAATCCCCCAAACACAGCCCCCAAAAAACCACCCATTGGAAACAGCGAAGATGCTGCAAGGAAATTGCCTCCTTCCCCCACGAGGGCATCGGAGAGGGAAAGCCCTGATTCACAATGGAGGCGGCGCACACAAGCCCCCCCCCCCCCAACCCCAGCCCCTCACCATCAGCCCTCCCTCACAACTACCATCTCCAAAACGGGGGGCTTTGCAACGACGAACGAGGCGTCATTCTCACCTCTTCTGCTGCCTCCTCGCCCTCCATCGCCACCGAGGCGGCGGAGAAGGACAGGCGGAGAAAGAGGCAAGCAAGCTTACAAAACACATAATACTCATACCACCCATAATAATAAAAAAACACATTACAACTTCTAAACAAAACAACACACACACACACACATATATACACATAAACATATATACACATATATACACACACAAATACATACACAAACACATACACACACTCATATATATACACACATAAACATACACATACACACACACAAAAACACATAGACATATATACACATATACAGTACATACACAAAAACACACACATACACATATATACACACATACATACACATATATGCACAAACACATATACATACGCATACACACACATATATATACACATATACAATCACAAATATACACAAAAAAGAACACAGATACACACACATATATACACACACAAAACACATAATCACATCATTTCCAACCCTTACATACTCAGACTTCCTCACATCTCCTAAATAGGGCACAGCAACGCGTGCCGGGTACAGCTAGTCTCCTACTAAAATTATTTATTTATTTATTTATTTATTTATTTATTTATTTATTTATTGTTCATTTTTGTATTCCGCTCCTCCCAGCAGGCTCGGGGCAGATAACAGTAAAAAAATTACACGGGCAACATGCCACAACAAGTCGACATGCGGCCCTACAATTAATAAAACAAAACATAAAACCACATTAAAACACAGTGCATCGTCAACACACGGATTGATAGGACATATAGTAAAATTGGTTGGTCTAGTGTGCCTAGCTAAAGACTAAGCCAAAGAGGGCCGTCTTGCAGGCCCTCCGGAAGGGGGCCAATTCCGAGATAGCTCGGGTGCTGTCCGGGAGGGCATTCCAGAGCACCGGTGCCGCTACGGAAAAGGTCCTTTGTCTGGTCGTCGATAGGTGGCAGGAGCTGACTGATGGTATTAACAACAGATTTTGCTTATCTGAGCGCAGTGATCTCGGGGGAGAGTACGGGGTAAGGCGGTCCCTCAGGTACGCAGGCCCTAGGCCGTGTAAGGCCTTGAAGGTCAGAACCAACACCTTGAAGGCAATTCGGTACTCAATAGGAAGCTAGTGCAGCTGCCGGAGGATGGGTGTAATGCCAGCAAGCGAGCAGCGGCGTTCTGCACTAGCTTGAGTTTCCAAATTGTCGACAAGGGGAGGCCAACGTAGAGGGCATTACAGTAGTCTAGCCTCGAGATGACCGTCGCTTGGATTACCGTGGCCAGGTCGTTCCTGGACAGGTAGGGCGCCAGTCGCCTAGCCTGTCGGAGGTGATAGAATGACGTCCTGCTGACCACCGAGACCTGAGCCTCCATGGTCAGTGAGGAGTCCAACGAAACCCCCAAGCTCTTAACCGATGGCGATGGGTTAAGCCGCCATCCAGGGTAGGCAACCGGCACCCACCCAGCCCAGGCCGACCGGGCCACAGGATCTCCCTCTTTGACGGGTTCACCTTCAGCCGGCTGGCACGCAGCCAACCAGTCACGGCTTCAAGGCATAGATGGAAGCAATCGGGTACGGAGTTCGGCCTGCCGTCCATTCTCAGCAGAAGCTGGGTGTCATCAGTGTACTGATAACACTCCAGACCAAAGTCGCGAGCCAGCTGGGCCAGGGGGCGCATATAAACGTTGAATAATAAGGGGAGAGGATAGCCCTGGGGGACCCCACAACCAAGTGGGAGTCTCCGGAGACCTCCCCACCCCTCCACACGTTGTCCCCGGTCCTGGAGGAAGGAGGCCACCCATTTAAGGGCAGTCCCCCTGATCCCGGAGCCGGCTAAGCGGTGGGTCAACAGTGCATGATCTACAGCAGTGTTTTTCAACCTTTTTTGAGCCGCGGCACATTTTTTACATTGACAAAATCCTGGGGCACACCACCAACCAAAATGACACAAAATGACACTCTAACACGGTAATACATATAGTTACTATGTTTTTAAATGTATTTATACACTCAGTGTGAAACCTGGGCCTGTTTCGATGAACACAACATAGATATCCTGGCAGGAATGGCAGAAAGACACAAACTTCCCACACAGAACTCCCATAACCAAGAGAAAATGCTATAAGAGTTTGGTGGGCATTGACCTTGGGTTTTGGAGTTGTAGTTCACCTACATCCAGAGAGCACTGTGGACTCAAACAATGTTGGATCAGGACCAAACTTGGCATGAATACTCAATATGCCCAAATGTGAACACAGATGGAGTTTGGGGAAAATAGACCTTGACATTTGGGAGTTTCTGGGATTTATAGTTAACACACAATCAAAGAGCATCCTGAACTCTTGCAACAATGGAATTGAACCAAACATGGCATATTGAACTCTCGTTACCAACAGAAAGTACTGAAAGGGTTTGCTTGGGAATTGACCTTGAGTTTGGAAGTTGTAGTTCACCTACACCCAGAGAGCACTGTGGAGGGGGAAGAATGGAGGTTCCAATTTCCCACGGCACACCTGATGATCGCTCACGGCACACTAGTGTGCCATGGCACACTGGTTGAGAAACACTGATCTACAGTATCAAACGCTGGTATCAGATCTAACAAGACAAGCAGTGCTGACCCGCCCTGGTCCAGCTGGCGGCGAAGTTGGTCTGTAATGACGACAAGCACGGTCTCCGTCCCATGCCCAATACGGAAGCCGGACTGGAAGGGATCAAGTCCAGCTGTGTCGTCTAGGAACCGCTGCAGCTGATCCACTGCTGCCCTCTCAATTACTTTGCCTAGGAAAGGCAAGTTGGAAACAGGCCTGTAATTGGAGGGAGCCGAAGGGTCTAAATTACACATAACACTAACACCATGGCATTTAAAGTGGTGCCAAACTGCATTCAATTACAATGTAGCTGCACCCAAGCCACTTTCTGGGATGATGGATATGCCACCTAGAAAACAGGACTATGGTTTTTGACAAAAAGAAGCCCTGCAAAACCACGGAGCCAAATGACGTTAAGACATCTTAGCAACTGGAACAAACGTAAACAGTCTTTGCGCTTTCGAAGAGATGAAGGAATGGGATTGCAAAATGTGTCTTTTCTTTTTAATTGAGTCTTTTTTTTAAAGGGGGGTGTGTGCTCTTTTCAGCTCATAGGCACTGACTCACACAGCAGGACTGGAAGGGGAAAGAATCCAAACCGGTGTGAAACGTTGTGGGCTGCTGCCATCCTCCTCCTCCTCCGCCGTGTTCTGCTCGTTCCCGAATTGCCCATCATCAACCAAATGGCCCATCTCTGCTTTTATGAGCCTGCTCTTGGGAACCCATTTGGGGAGCTGGTCTGACGCAGGGAGCGTTGTGGCTGCGATGAAAGAGATCTCCAGATGTCCCATGCTCCCCGCCCCACCTGCTGGGTTTGCAACATCTTTTCCTCTCGATTCCTCCCCATTTCCAATCCTCAACAGTTGCGTGTTCTCTTCAATCCAAAGTAGAAGGAACACGGGTAGCCCTGAGCAAAGGCTGAATCAGGTTCTCCTCTTATTTAACAACATGCCTATGTACCCAGCTTTGTCTCTATTGGGTATTTTGTAATGCTGTTCCCGAGAAATACTCATTGCTTGCATTTCAATGTTATGAATGGTCCAATTAGAAAACACATACCGATATAATGGCAACTTTTACTACATTATACATCTGATGGGCTGGAACTCATCGCTCTCCCCCAAAACATTGAGGTGCCTCAACTTTCTTGTTGGGCCACAACTCCCATCATCCTCAGCCTGCTTAGCAAAAGGGCAAGGATGTTGGGAGATGCAGCCTGGCAAGTCTGACCAATTAGGAAGAGAACAAAGCTGTCAGTCTTGACTGAGAATCACACATCTCCCTGGATGTGGCTGGACTATAACTCCCGTCATCCTCTATCACAGGGGTGCTCAATATGGTGATTGGGAGCACCTAGGTCAGGGGTGCCCACACTTTTTCATCATGCGAGCTACTATATGAACAATCAAGTTGAAAAGATCACCTGTTGTGCATGTGCCTTTCGTCCGCGCGCGCCGACGAAGCCATATCTGGCTGGAGCGCTGGTGGGCGCGCTTATAAATACCCTCCTGCTGCGTGCGTGGGAGGGGCCTGCTGTGCACGCAAGAAGCAGGATGGGGTGGGGACTTCCTGCTTTGCGAAAGCACGCAGCAGGAAGGAGGAAGGCAATGAAGACATTAAGAGAGAGTGCATGCGCAGGCAAGGAGGATCCCTTTCCCAGATACGCGCGATGGCGAGTTCGTGAGCAGGCAAGAAAGAAGCCCCGCGCGGACGGAAGGCTGCAGTCGGAGCGTGCATGCGCGCTCACATGCACAACAGGTGATCTTTTCAACTTGATTCTTTATATACCGTGTTTCCCCGAAAGTAAGACAGCGTCTTACCTTCTTTTCCCCCCGAAAAGTCCCCCTACGGCTTACTTTCGGGATACGTCTTATATAAACTAAGACGTACCCCGCCGCCATGCCGCCGCCGCCGCCGCCACGCGCCGCCGCAACCGGCCCCATCAGCCGTGGCACACCTCCGCAGCGCAGCTTTCCTTGACGAAAGAAGGGGGGAAAGGAGCCGGGCGTGGCAAGCAGCGCCGCCAGAGTGACGCAGCGCGCCTCGCCACGCCCTGGCTCCTTTCCCCCTCTCTTCCTTGGATAAGAAGGGAGGAAGGCAGGGCGTGGCAGCAGCCGCCGCCAGAGTGACGCAGCGCCGCTCACCACGCCTCTGGCTCCTTTCCCCCTCCCTTCCTGATTGAGAGGGAGGAGGAAAGGAGCCAGAGGCGTGGCGAACCGGCGCTGCGTCACTCTGACGCGGCGCTGCTTCGCCACGCCTCTGGCTCTCTTCCCCCTCCCTTCCGTGGAGGCCTGGCAGAAAGGTGCGCCAGAGGTGTGCCGTCGATGGGGCGGTTGCGGGCGGGCGGCGCAGCGACGCAACGAGGTACGGTTACTGGTACGGCTTATATTAGCCGACCCCCTGACACTCCCGATACGCCTTACAATCGGGGTGTCTTACTATCGGGAAACACGGTAGTAGCTCGCATGATGAAAAAGTGTGGGCACCCCTGCTGTAGATCTATGAAGATGGGAAGGAGGACTCCTATATGAGAAGGCCAGCTGTTCCCTCTGAGCTCTTCCATTGATGTATCCAAGTCCTTGCCAATGTCTTGCAAAGCTTGATCCGCCCCATGGGACCTGCATCTAAAATGCTCTGGTTGGGCCCCAGAAGTTTCCCAAGAGGAAGCAAACA
>JARBWK010001391.1:0-19399 GCA_030556195.1 Anolis apletophallus | reverse complement strand
GGGTAGTTAAAAATGAAACTGACTGTAAAGAGCTCCAGAAAGATCTCGAAATGAGTGAATGGGCAACAAAGTGGCAAATGCATTTTAACCTAAACAAGTGTAAAGTCATGCACATCGGGGCAAAGAACCCCAACTACACCTACACATTGATGGGGTCAAGCTTTCTGAGACAAACCAGGAAAGGGATCTTGGGGTTTTTTGGTGGACAGCTCAATGAAGATGTCAACCCAGTGCGCAGCAGCAGCGAAAAAAGCAAATTCTATGCTTGGCATGATCAGGAAGGAATCGAAAATAGGTCGGCAAATGTTGTATTGCCTCTCTACAAATCTATGGTGAGGCCACATCTGAGTACTGTGTACAATTCTGGTCACCGCACCTCAAGAAGGATATAACGGAACTGGAAAGGTACAGAAAGGGCAACAAGAATGATCCAAGGGATGGAGCGGCTCCCTTATGAAATCAGGTTGCAACGCCTTGGTCTTTTCAGCCTCGAAGACGGCGTCTAAGAGAGTGACTTGATCGAAATGTATAAAATCATGCATGGGATAGAAAGGTGAATAAAGAAAATATTTTCTCTGTCACACAACACTAGGACTAGGGGGCACTCCCTAAAGCTCCAAGGTAGGAAAGTTAGGACTAATAAAGGGAAATATTTCTTCACCCAGAGGGTCATTGGGTTATGGAACTCACTTCCAGAGGAGGTTGTGACAGCGGTCAGCCTGGACAGCTTCAAGGCAGGATTAGACAGATTCATGGATACCAAGGGAATCAGTAGCTACTGAAACGGACATCCAAGTTCCACCTCGGAGTTGGTTGAGGTAGGCAGGATTTCCCCGGGCACTGGTTGTGGGGGTCGGGAGCAGGTGAGGGTTTTGCCCTCCTTTCTGCCTCGAGATCCCCGTGTACAACAGTGGGCCACTGTGTGACACAGAATGCTGGACTAGATGGGCTGAGGCCCGATTCAGCATGGCTCTTCTTATGTTCTTATGTTCTAAGGTTTGGTCGAACATCAAAACATCTGGGCAGCATCCCTTGGGCAACAACGTCCTTGTGGACTGACCAATTCTCTCACACCAGAAATGACTTGCAGTTTCTCAAAATCACTCCTGGCACGGAAAATAATAGTAATTTTATTTATTTATTTATTTAATGTCAAAAGCATTGCACACATGAATAATCCCCGTTGTTGATGCATGAGGTGAGGCATGAATCGGAGGGGGGAAAGCCAACGCTGCACATGCTCAAGGCTTAACTATCAAGCTAAGATGGGTCTCAGTTGGGATGTGTCGCCTTCTCCTTGTGTTCACCCTACAGGCCGATTTGGCCAAAATAAACCTAATGAACAATCCTCTTGCGTCCAGTGTCTGATTGGACAGAGACAGGTTTTGGGGGCCATAAAGAAAATGTGTTTGCATACTTGTATATTTTAAATTGTATGTTAAGAAGAAGAAGAAGAAGAAGAGGTAAAGGTTTTCACCTGGCATTAAGTCCAGTCGTGTCTGACTCTGGGACTCTGGTGCCGAAGAGCTGGCATTGTCCGTAGACACCTCCAAGGTCATGTGGCCATAGGCATGACTGCATGGAGCACCGTAACTTTCCCATTGGAACGGTACCTATTGATCTACTCACATTTGCATGTTTTCAAAATGCTAGGTTGGCAAAAGCTGGGGCTGACAGCAGAAGCTCATGCAGCTCCCCAGATTCGAACCTGCGACCTGTTGGTCAACAAGTTTAACAACTCAGTGGTTTAAGCCACTGAGCCACCAGGGGCACCAATAATAATAATAATGCTTTAATAATAATAATAATAATGCTTTATTTATATCCTGCCCCCTCAGGGCAGCTTACAACAAGAAAAATAAATAAACATAGCATCGATCACACTTACAATCCAAAAGATAAAAGCAAACAGATCAAAAGGACAAATTACAAGACGTAGAAAATAATCCCAATAAAACATACTAATTATAGCTCATAACACCACCCGTGCAAGTATAACATCACCACAATTAAAACATAGAGTACCACAAAAGTATCATAATGCTTTAGTATAAATATATAATGCTATGGCTTTATATTAAGCTGCTTTGAGTTTCATTTGGAAGAGATAATAATAATAATATTAATAATAATAATAATAATTTTATTTCTTACCAGCCTCTCCCCATTGGCATGAGGTGGGTTACAAAATAATTAAAACACATACACATTGTAAAAATACCACACACACACATATTGAAATGTATTTCAGGAAAAAGTGGGGTATACATAAATATAATAATAATTATAGTAATAATTATAATAGGGACCCGGCAGCACATCACAACAATGGCAGATGCCCATTTCTGTCCCTCCGTCCGTCTGTTGGCCTGTGATGAATGAATGGACTGAATGCAATTGTATGATTGGGGTCTGACTAGGGCTTGTTAAGATCTGGAAAAGGGTGAACTAACTAACTAACTAACTTTATTTCTTATGAGTGGCCCTCCACCAAAGGTGCTCTGGGTGACTTACACAATTAAAATAAACAGGTTACATAGTCACTGCTTGTCACTCAATCATAGGCTCTTCTGAAGAGCCGTGTTTTAAGTGCCCCTAAAATGTATGTAGATCAGGAGTGGCTCTTTGGTCTGGCGGGAGGGAGGGAGTTCCACAAGGTTGGGGCTACAATGGAGAACAAGCCAGTCCCTGCCACATACCAGGACTGCCATCTGTTGAGGAGTTACCAAGGTGGAGGCATTACTTTCCACTCAACCCTCGTATTGCAAAGAGTTTGGGAAACTTGCACCTATGACTCCATCAGCAACTTCAGGGGGCAGGAGAGCGCATCCACCCTCTGCGCATGAAGAAGAGAAAGAAGAAGCTGTGGGAGGCCAGAGGAGAGAGAAGTATAATTACATTCTTTATTATATTACTATTTTTATATTATACTAGCTGAGGACCCGGCGGTGCCCGGGTTATTTGAGGAAGGCATTGTGTGCCAAGGTTGGTCCGTATCAGTTGTTCATTTGGCTCGCAGTGGTTTCGGGAAGTGAGTGAAGGATTATGGACCATGGACCATAATCCATGGTCCATCCTCTTCCAAATTGCACCAGGATGTAGGGGGATCTGTGTGCCAAATTTGGTCTTGATCAGTCATTGAATGAGGGTCGCAGCAGTCTCGGGAAGTGAGTGGAGGTACTTCAAGTCCCATCATCCGTGGTCCATCCTCCTGAAAACTGCACCAGGGTGTAAAGTGGGTCATGGGGGCTCTATGTGCCAAGTTTGGTCTTGATCAGTCACTGGATGAGAGTCGCAGTGGTCTCAGGAAGTGAGTAAAGGTACTGCAAGTCCCATCATCCATAATCCGTCCTCCCCCAAACTGCACCAGAATGTTGCGTTGGCCATGGGGGCACTCTTTGCCAAGTTTTGTCTTTATTGGTAATTGGATGAGTGTCGCTGTGGTCTCAGGGAGTGGAGGTACTTCAAGTACCATCATCCATGGTCCATCCTACTCAAAGCTGTACCAGCATGTAGTGTAGGTCATGGGAGCTCTGTGTGCCAAGTTTGGTCTTGATCAGTCATTGGATGAGGGTCGCAGCGATCTCAGGAAGTGAGTGGAGGTATTTCAAGCCCCATCATCCATGCTCTGCTCTTCTCCAAACTGCACCAGGACATAGAGTGGGTCATGGGGGCTCTGTGTGCCAAGTTTGATATTTATCAGTCTTTGTTGTGGGCCACAGTGGTCTCTGGTAAGCAAAGCGCTTTGAAGTACTACAAATCCCATAATCCATGCTTAATCTTTCTCAAACTGCATCAGGACGTAAAGGGCATAATGGGGGTTATGTGTGCCAAGTTTGGTCCAGGCCCGTCACCCGTGCTGGTCAGAGTAAGTGAGTGAAGGTACTGCAAGTCCTTCAAACTGCACCAGGATGTAGAGTGGGTCTGGGGGGGGGGGGGGGTGTCTGTGTGCCAACTGTAGTCTTGTTCTGTCATTGTTGGGGGCCTAGTCAGGAAAATAAAAGTTAAGTAAGCCTTACTGTCAATTCAGGCTGAGGCCTAGTCAGGAGAATCAAGTTGAGGAAGCCTTACTGTGAATTCAAGCTGAGGCCTAGTCTCGAAAATCAAGTTGAGGGAGCCTTACTGTCAATTCAGGCTGAGGCCTAGTTTGTAGAATCAGCTGAAGGAAGCCTTTGTGTAAAGAACTCTGTCTGGCACCTTTGAGATTTGGGATGTTGGGATGCTGGCCTATCCATGGTCCATCCTCCCTCAAACTGCACCAAGACGTAAAGTGGGTCTTGGGGGTTCTGTGTGCCAAGTTTGGTTTTGTTGTCTCATTGTTAGGGGCTGGGGGCTGCAAAGTGTTTTGGACTTAAACTCCCACCATGCCTGACTGCCTCAGGCCTTTCCCTTACCCCTCTCTGGCACTTTAGAGTTTCGGAATGTTCGTGGCTGGCCAATGGGAGTCGTTTATGCAAATAATGCTGCCACATATCCTTCCGCCCTCCGGATACAAACAAACATTCCGCTTTATTATATATAGAGATTATTCTTCTATTCTATTATTGTTATATCCTATTATTATATTATATTATTCTATTAGTATATTTTCTGTTATTCTATTATACTTATATTCTTTATTATCTTACTATTTTTATATTATAATATTCTTCTATTCTATTGTTATATCCTATTGTATTATTCTATTAGTATATCCGCTTTGAACTGGGTTATCTGAGTCCACATCTATATCTATAAAAATGGTCTTGTCGTCGTGAGTACCTGAAAAACCAAAACAACCTACGAGGCCAAATGACCCCAAATTTGGCGACAAAACTCCTCAATGGAGAAGATACCATCTTAAAACTGAAAATCTGAAAATGGCCGTATGGAGGACGTGAAGAATTGGATTAACTGTGGCATGAAAAGTGCTAATGAGAAATCCAGAGGTCACCTGTTGAACTTTTGGCTGTAAACACAAGGTGACCTTAAGAAGGAAGTTGACCAACCGATCCGGTCCAGGATTGACGAGGCTCTGGCAGGTCTGAGCTGAGTGGCAGTGCTGCTTATCTCAACAACCAAGTCATGGAGAACCAAATCGGTACATAAGGAGACGCTTTTCCTTTTCCAAAGTGTGCCAGATCTGTGAGGATGCGTCATTCGAACACCGCTCCTTCCTCCCAAGAAGCTTGGTCAACTTAATGGAGAGAGACTATGTGATGTTTCCCTTTGGTCTGAATGTAGCTATTACAAAACCAATACAGGAGTCTGTGTATTTACTTCTTTCTCTGAAAGGGCCTGATGTACTCTGTCCCACTGAACACAGATTAGAGAACATCCTGAAGAAGGTTCAAAAAGTATTCATGGTGGGCCGGGGCTCTTACCGCGGTCGGTGGCGGTGGCCATGGCCCCAACGGCGTCGGTGGTGATGCAGTAGTTCTCACTCAGGTGTGGGAAGCGGGCCTTCATCTCTTCAATCAGCCTTTGGATGGCTTCCTCTTGCTCCCCTCCGCTCAGAGAGAGCCCCTGCAGAAACGGATCCATTCCCCATCAACGTCAAGCAACATTTTATCATTTATTTTATTTATTTATTTCAAATTTATATACCACTTTTCCCAATGGCTCATGGTGGTTCAAATAACATACTAATATAATCCTGAAGTTGGGGGTGTTGTGTGGTTTCTGGGCTGTATGGCCCGTGTGTTCTAGCAGCATTTTCTCCTGACGTTTCATCTGCTAGAACACATGAGCTACACAGCCCATAAACCACACAACACCCTTAAATGAAGTTTCAATGAAGATGCCTCTTCACAAAGTTAATATTTGCTGCAGCCCAAGCCACCAATCGGACACCGCTGCACCCAAAATAACACTCGGCCAACAAGGAAGCAGTCAACCAAGTTAAAGTTTATTGTTAAAGGAAGTGTAATGTAGAAAAGCTTGTTCAAAAATACATTCCAAAGTAAAAACTAGAAAAGTCTCTTATTTATTTATTTATTTATTATTTGGTTTTATATTCCGCCCCTCCCTGCAGGCTCGGGGCGGGTTACAACATATAAAACGGGCAGCACACAACAGCCATGCAGCCCTACAATAAAACAGTTAAAACATTTAAAAGTTACATGTCATAAGGTAGTAAAGAGGGAAACAAAGAAGGTGCCTTGGGCTTGGGAATTGTGCTGGCATCGGCCGGTCAGGGGACCTAGCCGAAAGCTGATCTAAATAAAGCAGTTCTACAAGCCCTCCGGAAGGGAATCAGCTCTGAGATGGCTCGGACTTCCCCAGGGAGGGAGTTCCAGAGTTCTGGAGCTACCACTGAAAAAGCCCGTTGCCTAGTTGAAGACAGATGGCAGGAGCGGATAGATGGTATCAAAAGCAGATTCTGTTCTTCTGAACGGAGTGGTCTCGGGGGAATATATGGGACAAGGCGGTCCCTCAGATGCGCAGGCCCTAGGCCGTGCAAGGCCTTAAAGGTCAACACCAACACCTTGAAGGCGATTCGGCACTCAATGGGAAGCCAGTACAGTTGCCGAAGGATGTGGGTAATGTGCTCCCTCACTGGCGTTTCGGCCAGTAGGCGAGCAGCAGCATTCTGCACTAGCTTGAGTTTCCGGAGCGTCGCCAAGGGAAGGCCAACGTAGAGGGCGTTACAGTAATCCAGCCTCGAGATGACCGTCGCTTGGATCACCGTGGCCAGGTCGTCCCTGGACAGGTAGGGGGCCAGTCGCCTAGCCTGTCGTAGGTGGAAGAACGCCACCCTGCTGACCGAGGAGACCTGAGTCTCCATGGTCAGCAGGGGATCAAGCTGAACACCTAGGCTCTTAACAAGGGGTGACGGGCTTAAAGGCTCGCCATCCAGGGTAGGCAACTGGCACTCATCCAGCCCAGGTCGACCGGGCCACAAGATCTCACCTTCAGCCGGCTAGCATGCAGCCAACCAGTCACGGCCTCCAGGCATTGATGGAAATGCCTTCAAGGTATTCATAAAAGGCAGAAGCCTGAATTCATTCCAAAAACTGAAGGTTTCAAGAACCATTCCAAAATGCAGGTTATGGTCATAATATTCTTGATGCAGCAAACCACACAGATCGCTATAGAAAGTAGACTAGAACAGTGTTTCTCAACCAGGGGGTCGGGACCCCTGGGGGTCGTGAGGGGGTGCCAGAGGGGTCATCAATTACCATCAGAAAATATAGTATTTTTGTTGGTCATGGCGGTTCTGTGTGGGAAGTTTGACCCAATTCTATCATTGGTGGGGTTCAGAGTGCTCTTTGATTCTAGGTGAACTATAAATCCCAGCAATTAGAGCTTCCAAATGTCAAGGCCTGTTTTCCCCAAATTCGACCAGTGTTCACATTTGGGCACATTTAATATTCGTGCCAAGTTTGGTCCAGATCCAGCATTGTTTGAGTCCACAGTGCTCTCTGTATGTAGGTGAACTACAACTCCAAAAACTCAAGGTCAATGCCCACCAAACCCTTCCAGTCAGGACCGTAGCCAAGATTTTGATGGGGGGGGGGTGAGGTTGATTCAGGGGGTGAGTCTGAATGAGAGAGGGTCTACCCTAGCAAACCTTTTGTATCGTTATCCCAATAACACCCCCATGCATATGGGATATATTGAGCATGGTGATCAGATCATGATATGAATACACATAACAGTTTAAATAATGTACAAGTAAGGCCTTCTCATGGACCACCCTGAGAATTTCAGCCCCCTCGCTACATGCCTGCTTCCAATATTTTCTGTTGGTCATGTGTGCCAAGATTGGTTCAATTCCCCCCTTTGGTGGAGTTCAGAATGTTCTCTGATTGTAGGTGAACTATAACTCCCAGCAATTACAACTCCCAAATGACAATATCAATCCCCCTGCCTCCACCTCACCAGTATTCAAATTTGGGTGTATCGGATATTTGTGCCAAATTTGGTCCAGCGAATGAAAATACATCCTGCATATCAGATATTTACATTATGATTCATAACAATAGCAAAATTAGAGTTATGAAGTAGCAACAAAAATAATTTCATGGTTGGGGGGGTCACCACAACATGAGGAACTGTATTAAGGGGTCGCGGCATTAGGAAGGTTGAGAAACACTGAACTAGAAGCTATATCCAAACGTGACTCTCCAATTCCAAACCAGGAAACATGACATGGAAGCGAGGCATCTTCTATCCTGGAGCTCATCAAAACAGAATAACCTTTTCTTGAAAATGCAAAGTTGCTTTCACAGAGAACAACTCACACGCTGACTTGTTTCCATGGGGACACTAACGATCTACCACCTGGCACTTCTTTGTTTATCTTTTCGATGCTGTGAGAACCTTAATTGCCTTTGCCTAGCGTTCTCTCGCCTTCACTGAAAGCGCTGAGGGAGAGGCAACAACCCAGGCTCTCCCTCCTCCTTCCCAGGGTCAGGCCGAGCCTCTGGTTGTGTTTCATGGGAAACATCCTCACCACAAACAGATCTGTCTGTGGAGCATTTGCCATCATCCCAAGAAGAATTACTTTCTCCCTGAGGCACTACCGAAATGGTGGGCTGCCATTCAGACGCCACTTCAAGAGGATCAAGCCCCATCAAAGGGCCCCCCTCCTCCTCATCAGAGCAGGCCTCGACACCATCCCCAGATCATTAAGAGGGATTTATGATGGTTTGCACCAGGAATGGGAGTCAGCTGCATAAGATCTCCACCGACCAGAAGGTCATGAGTTCGAGGCCTGCCCGAGTCGGGGTGAGCTCTCAACCAATTGTGTAGCTCATTGTCTGTCTATACAGTATATGTTGTTTGTCTATGGCATTGAATGTTTGCCTGTATACGTGCATTGTGATCCACCCTGAGTCCCCTGCGGGGTGAGGAGAAGGGCGGAATATAAATGATGTAAATAAATAAATAAATAAATCCAGAACTTGGACCAGTTTGTCCGTCTCCTTCGATTTTATCCATCTCCTTCTCAAACTGCCCAGAACTGGACGCAGGGTCATTATTCCAGGAGAGAAGAACTGACCAAATCAAAAGAGAGTGGGACGAGGCCTTTCCTCAATCCCGATAAAGCAGAATTGGTGCTTTTAGCAGAAGTACAGTCAGGAGAGAGTGATGCACAAGCACAGTACTTAGTATAGCGGAGTAGCTTGCCAAAAATCATGCTAAATGCCATTACGAGAATAATGCACTTTGATTGGTAGGTCAGGCACAAGCTGTGATTTGTGAAAGTACATCATGTGCCTTTCCTGATAACACTGGCCGTGATTGGTCTAGCAAGCCCCAACGTGCGTTTGTTTACATTGTAGCCGATTGGAAGGAACAGCGCATGGGCGAATGAAACCGTCCCTCCCTGCTGGCACAGAGGGACGTTTTAGAAATGTTGCAAATTTGGTACAGGATGCTCATACAGCAGATAATACACTGTGGGAATGAAGAATAACTGCGTAGTGCTGTTTAACAAATGGGAATGCAAGTAGTGTACTGCCAAATAATATGATTGACTGGATAATAGAAATGTGTTAATGATGTGAACCAATGAAAATGATGAAGACGGGACCTGCCGCCATAGCGTGTATATAAGGGATAGTAAGAGAATGTTGAGGGTTCTTGCCCTGAGGCAGCAAGTTCTGTGGGCAGGTCCCGTCAGCTGACGATGTGCAAATAAACCTTTGGTTTCATTTGACTGCAATACGGTTGTTGCGCCTTCTCTCGTTCCTGTGCCCGCACGTCCCCGCAACCTGGGAGTAAAAAGGTAACACCTAGGGAGTTTTGGGACTCCAGATTTGCTGCTACACCGACATATAGATTATTATGATGATGATGATCTTTGTTTACACTCTGCTTCTTCCCGCCACGAGGGGACTCAAGGCGACTCGAAGTCTAGAAATGGAGAACTCCCTTTTGACCCGACCCAATGTCTTTCTTGACGTCCAGGTTGGGTTTCCCAAAATGCCAAGCCTCGGGTGGCTTCTCGGTGGGTGCTTTGTCGGAATAAAAGGGAGCCATGACAGTGAGGGAGGAGGAGGAAAAATAAGAAGAAGAGAAGGGGGAGGAAAAAGAGAAAGAAGAGGAAAAGGAGAAAAAGAAAACACAGGAAGAAAAGGAGGAGGAAGTCAGCTGTCAGCAAGTCGGCCTTTTTCCATCTTCAGCGGGCTAGGCGGCTGGTGCCCTACGTGTCCGGGAATGACCTGGCCACAGTGGTTCATGCCACGGTAACTTCAATAATTGCCTATTGCAGTGTTTCCCAACCTTTTTTGAGCTGCGGCACATTTTTTACATTTGCAAAACCCTGGGGCACACCACCAACCAAAATGACACAAAATGACACTCTAACACAGTCATACATACAGTTAATATGTCTTTAAATGCTATTTATACACTCAGTGTGAAACCTGGGCCTGAACTCAACATAGATATCCTGGCAGGAATGGCAGAAAGACACACACTTCCCACACAGAACTCCCATAACCAAGAGAAAATGCTATAAGAGTTTGGTGGGCATTGACCTTGGGTTTGGGAGTTGTAGTTCACCTATATCCAGAGAGCACTGTGGACTGACACAATGTTGGATCAGGACCAAACTTGGCATGAATACTCAATATGCCCACATATGAATGCAGATGGAGTTCAGGGGAAATAGACCTTGACATTTGGGAGTTGTAGTTGCTGGGATTTATAGTTCCCCTACAATCAAAGAGCATTCTGAACCCCACCAATGATAGAACTGGGCCAAACTTCCCACACAGAACCCCCAGCAGGCAAGAGGAGGTCTCTACTTGGGGAAAAGGAGGCGGGCCTTCCCAATGCATGGAGAGGGAGAGACCAAGTAGGCAATGGGTGGGGAGGGGGGGGGGTAGTGTTTGTAACTTTGTGCCTTTATCAAGGTAGGTTTCTTAGGGTTTTTATACTTCAACACACTAGACTCTCTCCCCCTCCCTTTTTCCCCCCTGGATTTTCCAATTTCCCACGGCACACCTGATGATCGCTCAAGGCACACTAGTGTGCCCCGGCACACTGGTTGGGAAACACTGCCCTATTGTAATGCCCTCTATGTTGGCCTTCCCTTGTCGGTGACCCGGAGACTTCAACTGGTGCAGAATGCGGCGGGTGGCCAGACTCCTCACAGGAACCCCCAAGAGGAACGATATAACACCTGCTCTACACCAATTGCACTGGCTTCTGGTCGAGTTCCTGATTACCCACAAGGTGCTGGTACTAACCTGCAAGGCCTTGTACGGCCAGGGGCTGGCGTACCTATGGGAACGCCTTTCTCCCTGCCGACCCTGGGGATCACCGTGCTCAGACCATCAGAACCTATTACAGATCCCTGGTCCTAAGGAAGCCCATCTGACATCGACCCAGCGTAGAGCTTTTTCGGTGATCGCCCCATCACCCTGGAACGCCCCCCCTCCCTACGTCAGAGCTACCCGTGATTTAAAAGATTTTCGCACGGCTTGTGAAACGTGGCTGTTTGGGGGGGGGGGGCGTTCCTTCGGCTGAGGAACTGTTTAGATTGCTTAAATTGTTTAGATGTTTTAGATATTTAGTTGTGTGTTCTAATGTAAATCGCCCAGAGCCACCTGGGACGGGCCATTAATACATCTCTAAATAAATAAATAAAGAGGAGAAAGAACAGGAGGAAAAAGAGAAGAAGAGAAAGAACAGGAAGAGGAAGGAGAGGAGGAGGAGGAAGAAGAAAGAGTAGGATGAGGAGGTGGAAAAGGAGGAGGAAGAATTCGAAGAAGACAAAGAAGAAATCGTAAAGGAGGAGGAGGAGGAGGAAGTAGAGAACGAAGAAGACATAGAGGAAGAGGAAGAGGAAGAAGAGTTGAAAAAAGAATAGAAAGAACAGGAAGAAGAGGAGAAAGGAGGAGGAGGAGGAAGGAGGAAGAAGTAGAGGAAGAGGAGAAGGAAAAGGAGGAAGAAAAGGAAGAAGAGAAGACGCGGAGGAGGAGGCAGAGGAGGGGTCTACTCACCAGGGAGCGCAGAGGGACCCCTGGATCGGCGCCCGCCTTCCGCTTGGCTTCGCTGACCATGGTGTTGATCCTCTCCAGGCATTTGTCCAAACCAACCAGCTATACGCCAAGACAAAGGAAGAGAGCGGGGATTATAGACAGAAAGACAGACAGGCAGACAGTGTTGGAAATGGCAAACTTCTACAAGCCTCCTATATGTTATTCGTTAATTCAGATTCCAGACTATAGTGTATGTACATTTTGAGATGCAGTTTTCCCCTTAACTCTAAATTGCGGGGGCGACTACAGGCCATGTGACCAGATCTGGAACTATTCAGACTGAGGCGCCATTTTAGAAGTCAGCGTGCATCAAAAGCAGCAGTACAGTTTAGAAGTAAAGTCAATCTTGGCGTCTGAAGAGATGATGCTTCCCAGGGAGGTGAACTGCTGAACGGACTTAAGCACAGATGTGCCTATGCTGACATGGGGATGAGGGTGTTCTTCCTGTGGTACGGGCTGGTAGAGGACTTCCATTTTCTTCAGGCTGACTTCCAGCCCAAAGAGCTCTGCAGCTGTTGCAAAGCAGGACGTGAGGCGCTGCAGGGCTGCTTCTGAATGGGCGACAAGGGCAGCATCGTCAGCAAAAAGCAGCTCACGGACTGGATAATTTAGAGTCTTAGTGCGAGCCCTCAGGCAGCTGAAGTTGAACAAGTTGCCATCAGTACGATAGCGTATATATTAGCCGCCGTCTTCTTCTTGTAGGTCTGCCGTAGCCCTTTGGAGCATCATGCTGAAGAAGATTGTAAATAGGGTTGGTGCAAGAACACAGCCTTGTTTCACTCCATTAGTTATGAGAAAGGGCTCCGAGAGGGCATTGCCATATCTGACTTGACCGCGCTGGCCCTCATGTAACAGGACAATCATTTTGAGGAATTTGGGGGGACATCCTAGACGTTCCAGGATCTGCCACAGACCTTTTCTGCTCACAGTGTCGAAGGCTTTGGTGAGGTCGACAAATCTGACCTAGAGCCCTTTGTTCTGCTCTTGACATTTCTCTTGCAGTTGTCTCAGGGCAAGAACCATACATGTGGCGCTCCTGTTAGCCCTGAAGCCGCATTGGCTTTCCGGGAGAAGATCTTCTGCAATAGCAGGAACTCATCTGTTCAGGAGTATCCTTTCTTGCAGGGGATAGTAATAAGATTGTGATATAGTAATAGTAACATATTGAATTATAATACTGCTCCCTTTATTTTATCAGTTTTATACTAATACAATACTAATAATAATACTATAATAATAATAATACTATAATACTATAATAATAA
Source organism: Anolis apletophallus (assembly GCA_030556195.1). Lineage (NCBI taxonomy): Eukaryota > Metazoa > Chordata > Lepidosauria > Squamata > Anolidae > Anolis > Anolis apletophallus. The sequence goes on along the minus strand of JARBWK010001391.1, from coordinate 6,156 downwards.
TTTTATAATACTGTAGTGTATTACAATACTAATAATAATACTATGTAATATATAGTATTATTATTAGTATTGTAGTACATTACAGTGTCATAATTACAATTGGTTGGGGGGTGTCAAATAGAAATCAACCCCGGGTAGCAGTTGACTGGCAGGGAAACATACAAACAAAGCGCAACAGGGCAAATGCGAAACCATGCATTGCTTCTTGCATTGTGAGGAAACTAGCACTCGTCGGCAGGGAAGGCTAAAGTGTGAGGATAGCATGATATGCGTGAATGTGTATGGCTGAAGTATGTGAACCAAAGTTGTGTTAGATAGGCCAGAGAAACATGGAGATCTGCAATGCATGCTGGGAGGAGGAGGGCCTGAAGACTTGGCAGAGAGAAGCGGGTTTTCCTTTATCTTGGAAAGCACTCAAGCTTGAGAAGAAGTTACAGAAAAACCTAAGCATGAACAGAGAGTGGCCGACATGCCATTGGCTTCAAACAATGGAGTAATAACAGAAGAATGGGATCAAATTAATAACTGTCAGTTTTGGCCATGCATGAGGGAAACATAGGAAAATGAATATAATCTTCGGCGTCGAGTATTTATGCCACAGCGGAATAGGCAACAGAAATATAGAAGTTTAATTCCCCATTCGGCCCAATAAACTCCAGTCACTGTTCGTGTGAATAATGACACTCTGATTCAATTCACAAGGTAAAAATATAACTTTGTATTGAATTGAATTTAACAATAATAAGCTAAGCATGGAAAAACAACAGCAATTGCAGCTACCTTCCTAAACATCCTTTCCTCACAAATATTTAATCCTAACTGTCCTCTTCAACGGACAATTCCCAACTGACAAATCTTAACTGACAAATCCTCAACATTCCATTCATCAGTCCCGAGACAGCGCCATCTGGTGTCAAACATGTCACACTGCAGAAAATACATCTTGTGCTGACTCATGAATTGCCATTTAAAAATGCAATAATCTGACACTCCTCCTTCATGAGCAACACAAGTACACACATTACTTATAATAACAATATCTTCTTACAAAATACATTTAATTTAAAATTAGTCAATGCTTTTGTAAACATATCAGCCATATTCTCATCTGACTGGACATACACAGGATTAATAAAACCATCCTGTACTAACTTTCTAACATTTTGGTACCTTACCCCAATATATTTTGTTCTCTGCTTTAATCCTTCAGCATTTGATATTGCTATACAAGATTGAGAATCAGTAAATAAAGATATCTTATCTTCAAAACTTTGGAACTCGTTTACTAGAGCCTTTATCCACTCTAGTTCTGTACAACAGTCAGACAAAGCAGAAAATTCGGCTTCTGCCGTGGATAAACAAACGTGTGACTGTTTACGAGATTTCCATGTCACTTGTATCCCATTAAAACTAATTAGATACCCGGAACATGACAAGTTTTGTTCGTTGTCACCAAAACTTGCGTCTGCAAACCCCTTCATACCGCTTTCTTTTGGACAAATTTTTAGATTTTGTCACATGTTCCTTTCAAATATCTTAACACTCGTTTACAGCTTGCCAATCAGTCAACGTTGGTTCATTCACTCTCCTGCTTAGTACATTAGTGGCATAGGCGATGTCAGGCCTAGTCCAATTTGCCAAATACAAGAGGCTACCAACTACTGATCTATACAATGTTTGATTGACAAACATTTCACCTCTATCAAGCTTTAAAAAATCTGGTACCATTGGAGTTGCTACTGTTTTACACAGAGTCAATCTTGTTCTCTCAAGTAACTCAAAAATTTTGTCTTTCTGATCTAGACAAATATCTTTTTCAGTTCTAGTTACATTTACGCCTAAATATTTCCGGACTTCTCCAAGATCTTTTACAGTCATACTTGAGTTTAGTCCCTTAAAAACTTGTTCCACATCCCTTTCGGATGGTGCTAGTACTAAGAGATCATCGACAAACACCAAAACAAATGTTTGCTTTTAGACTCTTTTCCTTTCTTATATAGACATGTATCTACACTGCTTCTTTGAAGCCAAGACCCTTTAACTTTTCGTCTATACACTAGTTCCAGCATCTCGCTGCTTGCTTCAGCCCGTATAATGCTTTCCGTAGTCGATACACACCAGTTGGAGTATCTTTTTCAAAACCAGGTATTGCCAGAGTCCTTGGCTGCCCCCCCCCAAGATGGCGCCGCTCCCTGAGGACGCCGTAATGGCGACAAGACTCTCTTCTCTTCCGCCACTGCTTCCGCTTCTTCCCTCGATGGAGGAGCAAGGGGCGGGCCTCCCTGGCGACCAGGAGGAGGCGGAGGCGGGCCGGGCGTGGCCGGAGCGGGACCAACTGAGGACTGAGCCCCATCCACCCTCCTGGCTACAACAACCACCTGTTCCACCAGCCCGAAACAAAGGGCTAATAGACTGATGAGGCCCCAGAATAGCTACCTGAGAAGGAGCTACAGACCAAGGACATTCTGGGGGTGGGGCTTTATCCCTAGGACAGTGACCACCTTAAAAGACTTCCCCCAAATCAAGGTGCAGCGGAAGGTGTAAGGGAACCTAAAGATAGTTAATGCCATCAATCGAGACCAGGCCTATCCCACCATCCTCGAAGAGGAGGCGGAGATCCCTCAGGACCACCCATGGACCAACCAGATGCCAGGAGGCCCCTACGTCTCAACCCAAGATCTCTATCATTAACCCCCCACCCGTCCCTTTTCAAGGGGTGTGCCGGAAGTTGAGCCCGCGGCACAGCCATCGAAGAGGATGTAACAACGACACTCCCTATCGCAGTGGTCAGTGGGCTCGGGAGGTATGGCGGTAGGCGCAGGCCGAGTGCAAAGAAGTATGCTAGAACAAGTGGAGGTCGCATTAGGACCTCCACGCGTTCTGACCTGCGGCTATCCTAGGCACACTGATGACAGACATCCAGTTTCTTCCCCTTCCTCTCTGGTGCTGGTGAATGCTAGGTCAATTAGGAACAAGACGACTACCATCAAAGAGTTCCTCACGAATTAACACCTGATCTTTTTGTATAACAGAAACCTGGCTTCAAGATAGCGATAACACCTGCTTACAAGAACTTGTTCCCCCAGGCTATGTTGTCACCCACCAGAACAGGAACGGGAAGCGGGGTAGCCCTGCTCTCCCGAGATATGTTAACCCTCAGAGCGGTGCCTGCGCTGGGAACGCCCGGGTATTGAGTCCGTCGGGTTGGTGTGGGATGCCCGTGAGAGTATAGCCTTTCTGCTGGTGTACGGCGCCCAGCGCACCAGCAGAGAGTCTATCCCTGCTGCTAGAGACTGTGTCGGACTGGGCATTGAGGTTTCCCAGGCTTATTGTCCTGGGGACTTCAATGTCCATGCCGACCCCAGCCTCATTGTCATCAGCGGCAGTGGACCTAGTGTCTACCATGGCAACACTAGGGCTCTCGCTTTGTAACTTCGGGCCCCACCCACCAGGCGGGTCATACCTTGGACCTTGTCTTCAGCGCAGGCGTCCAAGTGACCCTAGCCTCTACCATTGAGGTGCCGTGGTCGGATCACTGTGCTCTGAGGATCCGGATGGAGCAGGCTCCCCCGCCCTGCAAGGGCGCCCGAACAAATTTGGGTTCGCCCAAGGAGACTTATGGAACCAACCAGGTTCCTGAATGCTCTGAGGATCTGGAGTCTGTCAGCGTCTCAATCGATGAGCAAGTTAACACCTGGAACACTAGGCTATCAAACGCTCTCGATGAGATTGCCCCTAGACGCCCTCTCCGGCCCGCCAAAATCGGTCTCCTTGGTTTACTGAGGAACTCAGGTCGACGAGCGGGAAAAGAGACGGCTAGAGGGCAAGTGGAGGAGACTCCGTGAAGGAAGGCTCGAAATCAGCTTATAAACTTATTATGGAAGTTTATGAGCAAGCTGTCAAGGCTGCGAAAAATTCGTACTATGCAGCCCAGATAGCGTCCGCTAGCTCACGCCCGGCGCAATTGTTCAAAGTGATTAGGTTTTTGGATGGTCCCTACCATCCCAAAAAATGATGATCAGGCCCTAACTGCCGAGGTTTTTCAGAGCTACTTTGCGGACAAGATTTCGGCCCTCCGCCGGGACCTCTCCCCTACTCTTGATACAGTTAGCGAGCTTGAGACTCCGTGGCCTCTTGCCGGGCCCACCTTCGACCGGTTTCGACCACTGGACGCCAGAAGCTGTTGATAGGATAGTTACTGCAACTAGACCGACCACTTGCTCCCTCGATCCGTGCCCCTCCTGGCTGGTGAAAGCTTGCCTGGAGGGTTACGTGACCCCCCTGTTGAAATTAGTTAACAGCTCCCTTGAGCAAGGAGTTTTCAGGGGGTTGAAAGAGGCAGTGGTCACTCCATTGCTGAAAAAGCCGAACTTAGATCCGTCGGTCCCTTCCAACTACCGCCCAGTATCGAATTTGTCGTTTCTGGGCAAGGTGGTTGAGAGGGCAGCAATGGGCAGTTGCAGTCCTACCTAGATGATGCAACTTGGTTCGACCCCTTCCAGTCCGGCTTCCGTTCTGGGCATGGGGCGGAGACGGTGCTGAGTCGCCATCACAGACAAGCTGCGTCGCCAGCTAGATCAAGGTGGATCGGCGCTGCTCGTGTTATTGGACCTCACGGCGCGTTCGATACTGTCGATTACGATCTTTTGACCCACCGACTGGCCGGGCCGGGGTGAGGGTTGGCCCTTAGCTGGCTGTCCTCCTTCCTCCGGAACCGGTCCCAGCGAGTGAGAAGGGAGTGAGTTGTCTCGGAGGTGCCCCACTTCACTGTGGGGTGCCTCAGGGGGCAATTCTCTCCCTTTATTATTTAACATCTATGTCCGACCACTTGCCCGGTTGGCACGCCCAGCCGGGCTGGAGTGTCACCAGTATGCGGATGACACCCAGCTCATTCTGAGATGGAGGCCAGCCTGACTCCGTACCCGATAATTTCCATCACTGCCTTGAGGCCGTCACTGGATGGCTGCGAGCCAGTAGGTTGAAGGTGAATCCCGGACAAGACGGAGATCCTGTGGGCTGGGCCGTCCGGGTAGGGGGGATCCGCCTCCCGACCTTGGGCGGGCGACACCGCCCGTCCCTGTCAGTGAAAGCCTAGGAGTCACGCTTGACTCCGAGCTGTCGATGGAGAAGCATATCTCCATCGTCAGTGGAGTAACTTTCCACCACCTCCGACAGGCGAGGAGGCTGGCTCCCTACCTGTCCCGTCATGACCTAGCCACAGTGGTCCAAGCCACGGTCATCTCGAGAGACTAGACTACCTGTAATGCCCTCTACATTGGCCTTCCTTTGTCAGTGATCCGGAAGCTCAAGCTGGTGCAGAACGCAGCAGCACGGTTGGTGGCAGGTTGTCCATCTCGCTGCCACATCACACCAGTGCTCTTGCTTGAACTGCACTGGCTTCCGATAGAGCACGGATCACCTTCAAGGTGTTGGTTCTAACCTTTAAGGCCTTGAATGGTCTGGGGCCAGTGTATCTAAGGGACCGCCTCTCCCACTATAGCCCACCACGACCATTGCGATCCGAGGTCCCAAAACCTCCTGGTGGTGCCTAGTCGGCGATCCGTTCATCTGTCCTCAACGCTGAGAGGGCATTCAGTGCCGCCCGCCGGTGCTGTGGAATACTCTACCCCCACAGTCCGAGCGCAGGCCGATCTGCTAACATTTCGCAGGGCCTGCAAGACCCTCCTCTTCACCCAGGCGTTTGGTGCTTGGCTTATGTATACACTGCCCCACACCAGGCTTGTGTGCCGGTGATGGTAATTTTAGTGTGTTTGTTTTACTTCAATTTTACTGTTCTATGACTTACAGTGTGAGTCGCCCTGAGCCCTCGGGAAAGGGCGACTAATAAGTCGAATAAATAAATAAATATATACATTGTCAGTCAGCTCTGCGTTTAAATAAGCTGTGGCAATGTCAAAGTGCCTTATAACATACTTTCTGTGCACACGATGCCTAAAGCAGTCCTAATTGTTTCAGGTCTAATCGTTGGAGCATATACCTCATCATAATTTTGATTGTAAATTTGACCAAAACCTTGTGCAACCAATCTTGCTTTGTACAATAATGAACCATCAACTTGTGTTTTCCTTTTAAATACCCACTTGCAACCAATTACCTTTACATCTTTGGTTTACATCTGCTTGTTCTAAAACATTT
>JARBWK010001390.1:0-19402 GCA_030556195.1 Anolis apletophallus | reverse complement strand
CTCGGCAAAGTAGGCGCCCGCCGGGAGCGGCAGATCCGCAGGGGCGCACCACCGCCGGCTGGAAACTCTGCCTCCGTGCCTGCTGTATTTCCAGCAGGTGCGGAGGTGAAGTTACCAGCGGGTGTGGAGGCGGCGTTTCCAGCATGCATGGAGCCTCCACCGCCACGCATGCTGGAAACCCCGCCTCTGCGCCGGCTGGTAACTCCGCCTCCGCACCTGCTCCAGGTTTGGTTTGGGGGGGGGGGGTGCCAAAATAATTTTTGCCTACCATTTAAAATTACCTTGAGCCACCTCTGACTATACAGTACATGTCAAGTCAGAGATTCTGGTCGCTTCTCAATGCAAGCAAAATAGTGGGTGCTACAAACAATATACAAAAGCTGACTGGCACAACTCGGGATCACAACTGGATACAGTGAAAACATCCACCTTTGTGCTTTGCTATTCTGCTTCTGAGTACGCATGCCCAGTGTGGAACAGATCTCACCATGCTAAAACATGAGACATGCTGCATTATCACAGGATGTATACGCCCTACACCACTGGAGAAATTATACTGTTTAGCCGGTATTGCACCACCTGACATCCACCGGGAAGTAGCAGCCAATAATGAAAGGATCAAGGCAGCGACATCTCTGGCCCATCTCCTGTTCGGATATCAGCCAGCGCGCCAAGGCCTCAAATCAAGAAATAGTTTTCTAAGATCTACAGAGATACTCGCAGGAACACCTCAGCAAGCGAGAGTCCAAAAGTGGCAGGCTAAAACCCAGAATAACAACCCATGACTGATACTGAATGAGAGACTTCCCGTTGAGCACACAGAAGACTGGGCAACTTGGAAGGCACTAAACTGACGGTGCTCTGGCTCCAGAAGATGCAAAGCCAATCTTAAAAAATGGGGCCACAAAGTGGAGTCTACAACATGCGAATGTGGAGAAAAGCAAACCACAAAGCACTTACTACAATGCAGCCTGAGCCCCGCCACATGCAGTGGAGGGCCTTCTTATAGCAGCACCAGAGGCACTCCCAAGTGGCTACGTACTGGTCAAAGGGCATTTAGTATAATGCCAAGTTTTCAAAACTTTGTGTTCTTTTTAAATACAGTACAACTGTACCCTGGGTTCACTTCTGATACAATAAATAAATAACCCAGAGATAAGCCACTGGGGTTCAGGGCCAGTGTGAGGGATGGGTTGACTGTTGACCAGGGTTACCTTACGGTCACCAAAAAGTTAGAAATGACTTGAAGGCACACAACAAATTCCTAGGGAGTGAGATGTGAAATTGCAAGTGGACACACACACACACACACACACACATGCATCACATAGTTTACATTGAAATGTAGATGCCGCTAGATAGTTTTTCAGGCAGTAATGTACAGTTCTGTTTTATGTTTCTGCAGGAGGGTAATTGATTTTATTTTAAGAAAGGCAAGGCATTGGCTCTTTTAAAAAATAGAAATAAATGGTTGACGGGCTCTTCTGGAGAGCATGGTCTGTTGCTAAGCAATGCGCTGCAGACTGGATTTTCGTAACGTGTTCTCTGTTCAATACGCCCTTAGCTTGACTCTTTCCTGCTTTCTGTGAGCTACAAAGCAGAGGACACTTTATCCGTTTGCCCCCTTTTTTACATGAGGTCAACCCGGATCAATAATTAATTGGTGAAACGTGCGTGGGTAGTTAAAACCCCAAATAAACCAAGGACTTGGGGATATTTATTGTATTAGGATGTGATGTTCCCATCAAGCATTATTCTTTGTAGTTAGGTCTCAGTCAGGCATGTAGCCGGGGCTAAGGGGGCTCAGCCCCCCGAAATTCTCAGGGTGGTCCGCGAAAAGGCCTTACTGGTACATTATTTAAACTGTTATGTTTATTCATATCATGATCTGATCACCATGCTCATTATATCCCACATTAATGGGGTTATTGGGTTTATGGACCTGCGAATACAAAAGGTTTGCTAGGGTAGACCTTCTTCCACCCAGTCTCAGCCCCCCCCCCCTGAACCAAACTCAGCCCCCCCAAATCAAAAATCCTGGCTACGGCCCTGGTCTCAGTGTAGGTAACAGCTGAAGGAATATTCCAGGATTGCCACATTATAAAGCAGTGGTTCTCCACTTGTGGGTCTCCAGATATTTTGGCCTTCAACTCCCAGAAGTCCTAACAACAGGGAAACTGGCTGGGATTTCTGGAAGTTGAAGGCCAAAACACCTGGGGACCCCACAGGTGGAGAACCACGGTTGTAAGGGATGGACCTTAACGGAGGGTTGCAAAACGTGATCCTTGTAAGACTGGAAGGTGTCCCTTATGATATTTGAGAGTTGGAAAGTTTGTCCTCTTCTGTAGACTGATCGAGGTGTCAAAACGGAAACCTGGTGAAATACTATTTTGAGGTTGCCATAAACCAAGAAGTGACTTGGAAGTCATATAAATACACCCTGGCTGCCTTGGGTCCTGCACAAAGACGGATATACGAAATAGTTTCATCTGATATCAGACAGATTCTTGTGCCTCTTGAATCTTCCACACGAAAAACATGTAACCAGAGCAGTTATTTTATTTATTGTGTCAGAAGTGAGTTGAAAATACACTTTATAATATATTTTTTAAAACCACAAAGTTAAAAATTTGGCATTATGCTATATGGCCTTTGACCAGACGCTGGCTACTTGGGAGTGCCTCTGGTGTCACTGTGAAAAGGTCCTCCATTGTGCATGTGGCAGAGCTCAGGCTGCATTGTAGTCAGCGGTCTGTGGTTTGCTCTTCTCCACATTCACATGTCGTGGACTCCACTTTGTAGTCCCATTTCTTAAGATTGGCTCTTCATCTCATGGTGCCAGAGCTCAGTCTGTTCACTGCCTTCCATGTCACCGAGTCTTCTGCATGCCCAGAAGGGAGTTTCTTGTCTGGTATCAGCCACTGATTGAAGTTCCGGGTTTTAACCTGCCACTTTTGGACTCTCGCTTGCTGAGGTGTTCCTGTGAGTGTCTCTGTAGATCTTAGGAGACTATTTCTTGATTTGAGATGTTGGCATGCTGGCTGCTATCCAAACAGAGGATAGGCCGGAGATGTCAATGCCTTGGTCTTTTCATTACTGGCTGCTACTTCCAGGCTGATGTCAGGTGGTGCGATACTGGCTAAACAGTAAACAGGAAGTTTATTTAAATAGTTGTTGAAATAGCACATTATTTCCAACTATCCCTGAGCACCCAAGTGACTTGTAGCGTGCATACTAAGGAGGCTGTTCAAGTCCTCAACTGGTGCTTGGCCGCTGTAATGGACTGGATGAGGGCAAACAAATTGAAACTTAATCCAGACAAGACAGAGGTACTCTTGGTCAGTTGTAAGGCCGAACAGGGCATAGGGTTACAGCCTGTGCTTGACGGGGTTACGCTCCCCCTGACGGCGCAGGTTCGCAGTTTGGGAGTGATCCTGGACTCATCGCTGAGCCTGGAGCCCTAGGTCTCGGCAGTGGCCGGGAGAGCTTTTGCACAGTTAAAGCTTGTGTGCCAGCTGCACCCGTACCTTGGGAAGTCTGTCTTGGCCACAGTGGTCCATGCTCTGGTTACATCTCGAATAGAACTACTGCAACACTCTCTACATGGGGTTGCCTCTGAAGACTGCTCGGAAACTGCAGTTAGTCCAACGCCCGGCAGCCAGGTTACTAACAGGAGTGGGGTACAGGGAGCATACCACTCCCTTGCTGCGCCAGCTCCACTGGCTGCCAATTAGTTTCCAGGCACAATTCAAAGTGCTGGTTTTAACCTACAAACCCCTATACGGTTCTGGCCCAGTTTACTTGTCCGCACAGATTCTCCTCTTTGAAGCATCAAGGACATTAAGATCCTCCAAAGAGGCTCTGCTCTCGATTCCGCCATCTTCACAAGCGCATCTGGTGGGGACGAGAGACAGGGCCTTCTCTGTTGTGGCCCCTTGGCTGTGGAACTCCCTCCCAAGCGATGTTAGATCTGCCCCCTCCCTGTTGTCCTTCAGGAGGCAGGTGAAGACTTGGATGTGGAACGAGGCCTTCCCAGAATAAGCTGAGATTGGTTTCAATCTGAAATGGGTGACCACTTTTTCAGACTGAGTTGAATGTGGTTTTAATGGCAATGTGGTTTTTATGTATTTCTGTTTTTATGTATTTTAATATGCTGTTTAAGATGTTTGAAATTTGTATGGCATTGAATTTTGCTGTAAGCCGGTCTGAGTCCCTCCTTGGAGGTGAGAAGGTCAGGGTACAAACATTTTAAATAAGTAATAATAGATAAATATAGTGCAGTGGGTCCCCACCTGTGGGTCCCCAGATGTTTTGGCCTTCAACTTCCAGAAATTCTAACAGCTGGTAAACTGGCTGGGATTTCTGGGAGTTGTAGGCCAAAACACCTGGGGACCCACAGGCTGAGAACCACTGATCTAGTAGGTCAGGGGTGCTCACACCTTTTCAGCATGGGAGCTACTGATTAAAAAACCAAGTCCCAAAGATCACCTACCCAGAAATGTAAAACGTATAACTATTTTCTTATTTATTTATTTATTTATATTTATTATTCATTCTTATGTACCGCTCCTTCCAGCAGGCTCGGGGCAGTTTACATAAAATGAAGTCATAAAACATCAACATTTCCATTTAATAACAACAATATAAAACAGAGCATAAAAATACATCCAACCACCCCATTTCTCCCACACTGCCATATTACCACACATATTATCAGCCAGAAAGTAAGAAGAGAGGCTTTTGAACTGCAAGGCCATTTAATACTCAGCAAGGTAAACAAAGGGGCATGAAAAAATACATCCAACCACCCCATTTCTCCCACATTTCCATATTCCCCAACATATATTTCTCAAGGAACAAAGCAAGTAGAGAGGCTTTGGAGCTAAAAGGCCATTTTTAAACATTAAAAATAAACAAAGAGACATGCCACAGAACAATCAAGCACCCACCCCAAAGTAAAAAGACCGACCTTTGAGATGCGGTAAGGAAATGACCCCAAAGCATCCTTCTTCTTCTCCTCCGTCGTTGCTCCTATTTCCACGCCGCCAGCATGCGTGCCGCCTCCAAGAGTTCACGAGAAGTCCGAGGGCAGAATGGGTGCTTCTGCGCATGCGCGGGCCAGCCATGCATCGCGTCATCCCGGCCCGCCACCATTGGTCTCCTACGCCTCTGAGTGGCTGGCGAAGGCCGGTGGGGGAGGAGGAATCCAAAAGAGGGGGCCCATTCTGCCTCTTGGACTCTGCAGCTTATGGAGACTGTGCGCGAGCAGGGAGCGGGGAGGAGCAACGACGGAGGACTTCTTTGCAGCGTGCAGGGGCGCGTGAAGAGGACCAACAGCAAAAAACCAGGTCAGGGGCTTGAAGATCACCAGGATGAGGCCCGAAGATCACCCTGGTGATCCCGATCACCATTCTGAGCACCCCTGTAGTAGGTTGTCTGAACCATATTGCAATAACATTCACTGCTATGCCTAAGGGTCTATCCAACAAGGTTTAATCCCATATGTCTTACATTTTTGTCAACCCAGAATGACAAGAGGTTCAAAAAGCCTTGTTTTAGTCAATTATGAAGTGTTTATAAAAGAAGCAGAACCCAGGCCTAAAACATCATCACCATCAGTATCTCTAGGAAGAGGAACGGTGGGTTCAAAGGGGGCTCTGGAATGTCTCTTTTCACTCACAAGAGATCGGCATTCTCTCTCTTCTTTACGTGTTGAAAGACGGCAGAGATCTCAGGGGGTTGGGAATGACAAGGTGCATTTTAGAAACCTTTCCTGTTTTTCTTTTTGAAAAGGAAGACACAAAGGGGACCTTGACATGTCACAGAGCCCTCCCCGAACAGGTCAGATAACATATTATTTCCTGGGAGAAGCCATCCTCCAGCAAAGTGTCTCTATGTCCCTGGTCTTTATAATTTTTTCCTCTTCAGTAGCAGGAACATTTTTCTATTTTCTTCTTTCTTTCTTTTTTAAAAAAAACCCAAAGTAGTGATGCCGGATGGCCTGTCACCGGAAGATCAGATTACCTTGGACGAAGCAGTATTTTGCTTCAGCGTCGAGTGCTTGGCAAGAGGCCAGGTAGACATCAATAATCACCAGTAGGTTGCTAATCTCTTAATGCCGAGTGGGGAGTATTGCTGGATCCTGCGGACCTCCGGTTTCATCACTCAAGGGCCTTGTCGGCACAACTTCCTAACCAGGGAGCAATCAGCCTCCCAAGAACCATTGAATGTCAATAGGAAGGGATAAAAACACACTCAGATCAGGCCGTGGTTGGGGGTCTTGTTAGCCCCTCAGCTGCCCAGGGGGCATGTGCCTGGTTTAAAGAAGAGGGTTCAGCACTACCAAATGTGTTGACACACTTCAGCACTACCAACTGTACTGGCATCCTACCTAGGAACTAGGCATGAGAAAAAAGTTATGAAAATGATTCGTTTCGTAAGAAATTCGTAAGAAATGCTACTTTCGAGCTTTTCCGCACCTGGAACGCCAACCAGGAAGTGGACTTAATTTTTCGAACTTCGGGCCAGGATTTTCTTAAGTGTCGTTATTAGGTCGTAAGGGGGGGCATAAGGGGGCACCCTCCTTCTCTCACCACCCTCCCGCCTCCCTTGCCAATATTATGGCAAGGCAAGCCCTAAACTCGCTCCTTCGGCTCAGCTGGAAGGAAGCCTGGAAAAAATGTAAACAGAGAGGATTACTCAGAAGTAAATCTGCAAAGGAGGGCACTTTGGATGAAGGGCCCTTCTTGTGGATTTACTTGAGTAATCCTCTCTGTTTACATTTTTCCAGGCTTCCCTGCCTCCTGCCTGCTAGGATCTAAGGCATCAAAGAGTATTGGGGTGAGAAACCAACCTAATGTATAATACAATGAATGCTACTGTAAGTGCCACTGCCTAATATTATAAGTAATCCAACTGGTCATATACCTACATTCCATGCACATGCAATAATACAGCAGTAATAACAATAACAAGAGGTAAAATTCAAACCGAAGTATTCTGACGGGTCTCTCCTCATGCGGTGCAAACGGGCTCGGGACATTAGCCCGGGGGAAAAGCCAGCGGTTTCCGCTTGGGAGCACACACATACATATTCTTGGGGGGGGCTTTGCTGCAGAATCTTCTCTATGAGCCCGGGATTCTGCAGCAAATCCCCCAAAGAATATGTATGTGTGTGCACCCAAGCAGAAAACGCTGTCTTTTCCCGGGGCTAATTTCCGGGCTCCCAGAGAAGAGCCCGTTTGCACCGCATGAGGCAGGGACCAGTCAGAATACTTCGGTTTGAATTTTACCTCTTCTTATACCCATTGTTATTACTGCTGTATTATTGCATGTGCATGGAATGTAGGTATATGACCAGCCTGGGCAAACTTGGGCCCTCGCTCCCTCGGGATCGGGGTGAGAGAGAGGCAGCGAGGAGCCAGGGGGGGGGCTCCTCCTCCTTTTCTTTTGCTGCTTCCAAGAATAGAATACCCCCTTCCTCCCTTCCTCCTTCCCTCCCTCCTTCCTATTTGGAGAGTCCCATCTAGAATTCAGTGTGATTTATTCAAGTTTTGGCCTACAACTCCCAGAAATCCCAGCCAATTTACCAGCTGTTAGGATTTCTGGGAGTTGTAGGCCAAAAGCATCTGGAATGCTCATGCTCTGGCATACGAATTACTAACGAATTTCGTTAGTAATTAAGTTACATTTTAGAACTTTTTGGGAAATTTTTTGTAAGTCTTTGATATACTAATCAAAAAAAATCCCCCCCCCCCCCCATTAGATTTACGATTTGCTATTTTTGGGTTCTAAACCATGCCTTCTAGGAACAGTCAAAAGCAAACGCAGACACCTAGAAAGAAGGCAGGGCTTGGAAGGATGGAAAAAGATTCACTACCTTTTAGACTACATCCAAACTCCTAGACCAGTGGTTCCCAACCTGTGGCCTGTGGACAACCAGTGGTCTGTCTGGGAGAACTAAAATATGGTCCGCGGCCTCACCGTTACTACACTGCTGCAATGAGAGCGACTGGTCTTGCGAAACCCTCTTATAGCGGCAAGGCTTATTAAATATTTATTATTTATTTATTTATTCGATTTTATATACCGCTCCTCCCTGCAGGCTCGGGGCGGTTTACACAACAATAAATTAAAATACACATAAAACACATAAAATACATTTAAAACATTTGTTCAGATAAAAGGGCATGGTCAGAATTAACCGGGAGAACTTAAGTTGAAGGCGAGCTTAAACAGAGTTGTTTTGCATGCCCTCCGGAAGGGAACTAACTCCGTGATGGCATGGACATCGTCCGGCAGTGCATTCCATAGCGTTGGAGCCACCACGGAGAAAGCTCGTTGTCTTGTCACAGAGAGGTGACAGGAGCGGACTGATGGAATTGTCAGAAGATTGTGTTCTTCTGAATGTAGTGATCTTGGGGGAACGTACGGGGTGAGACGGTCCCTCAGGTACACTGGCCCTAGACCATGCAAGGCCTTAAAGGTCAAAACCAGCACCTTGAATACAATCCTGGATTCATCGCTGAGCCTGGAACCCCAGGTCTCAGCGGTGGCCAGGGGAGCTTTTGCACAGTTGAGACTCGTGCGCCAGCTGCGCCCGTACCTTGGGAAGTCTGATCTGGCTACGGTCGTCCACACTCTGGTTACATCCCGAATAGATTACTGCAACGCACTCTACGTGGGGCTGCCTTTGAAGACAGTTCGGAAATTGCAATTAGTCCAGCGGAGGGCAGCCAGATTACTAACGGGGGCTACATACAGGGAGCACACCACCCCCCTGTTGTGCCAGCTCCACTGGCTGCCGGTCCAATTCCGGGCTCAATTCAAAGTGCTGGTTTTGACCTTTAAAGCTCTATACGGTTCTGGCCCAGCTTACTTGTCCGAACGCATCAGCCGCTACATCCCACCTCGCAATCTAAGATCATCCGGAGAGGCCCTGCTCTCGCTCCCGCCGACTTCTCAAATGCAGCTGGTGGGGATGAGGGACAGGGCCTTCTCGGTGGTGGCTCCCCGCTTGTGGAATGCGCTCCCTATTGAGGTACGGTCCACCTCATCCCTCCTGGCATTCAGGAAAAAGGTAAAATCTTGGCTTTGGGACCAGGCGTTTGCACACCCGCACTAGGCAGCATGTTAGATGGGGATTTTAATGGATAGGATGAAGAGGGTCAATGTTTTTATGGATTGAATATTGTTTTAACTTGGAATGACTGTGTATGATGCTGTTGAAACTGTATTTTAATGTATCTTAATGTATTTTAATTCTTGGGTTTTGGGGTTTTATGCTGTTGTGATGTGGGCATCGAATTGTGCCGTACTGTAAGCCGCTCTGAGTCCCCCCTCGGGGGTTGAGAAGAGCGGGGTAAAATCCTGAAATAAATAATAATAAATAAATCCGGTACTCAACTGGTAGCCAGTGCAGTTGCTGCAAGATAGGAGTGATCCACAAGCAATCGAGCGGCAGCATTTTGCACCAGCTTGAGTTTCCGGATTGTCTACAAGGGAAGGCCAATGTAGAAGGCGTTACAGTAGTCTAGCCTCGAGATGACCATCGCCTGGATTACCGTGGCCAGGTCATCCCTGGATAGGTAAGGAGCCAGTCGCCTAGTTGGAAATAAATACTATTATTATTATGTATTTATTTCCAACATTTCCCATCCCGGAGGGGACTCCACGTGGCTTTGCATACAGGCAACAATTTGATGCCCTGAAATACACTTAAATCTGTATACCATAATAAAGCGGAATGTTTGTATGTATGTATGTATGTGTGCGGAGGGTGGAAGGGCGGAAGGGCGGATATGTGGCAGCTATTTGCATAAAGTCCTTTGATTGGCCAGCCTCGCCACTCCAAAATTCTAAGGCACCAGACAGAGGGCATTGATTGCCACTGATTAGCCAGCATCCCAGAATCCAGGCCTCTACATTCAAACAACGGGATTTTCTCCCACTGAGGGGCACGAATGATGGGATTTGCAGTACCTTCACCCAATTAACTTCCCAGAAAACACTGTAGCCCCTACAAATCACAAACCAGGCCCAAAATTTACAGTACGGCTTCATTAACTTGATTTCCCTGACCAGGCCTCAGTTAATGGGACATTGTGTATGGCCGGAATTAACAGTAACCAACCTTGGCACACTGAGCCCCTATGACCCATGATTCATTCTACTGCAGTTTGGAGTAGGGAGGACCATGGATGATGGGACTTGAAGTACCATCACAGGCTATGAGATTTGTAGTACTTTCAAACTCTTCATTCCCCACAGACCAAGGCGGCCCTGAACCACAAGACCAAACTTGGCACACAGTACCCCCATGACCCACACTCCATCCTACTGCAGTTTAAAGGAGGATGGACCATGAAGGATGGGATTTCAAGTACCTCCATTCACTTCCCAAGCCCGCTGCGACCCTCATCCAGTGCATAATCATGACCACACTTGGCAAAAAAAGCCCCCATGACCCAGTGGACGTCCTGATTTAGTTCGGAGGGTGGACCACGGATGATGGGACTTGAAGTACCTTCACTCATTTCACCAGACCATTGCCAACCTCATCCAAACACTGATCAAGACCAAACTTGGCACACAGAGCCCCCATGACTCATTCTACATTCTGGTGCAATATTGAGGAGGATGGACCACGAATGATGGGACTTGAAGTACCTCCACTCACTTCCCAAGACTGCTGCGACCCTCATTCAATGACTAATGAAGACCAAACTTGGCACACAAAGCCCTCATGACCCACTCTACATCCTGGTGCTGTTTGGAGGGGGATGGACCATGGATGACAGGACTTGAAGTACCTTCACTCACCTTCTGAGACTACTGCGACCCTCATCCAATGAATGATCAACACCAAACGTGGCACTAAGAGCCCCCATGACCCACTCTACATCCTGGTGCTGTTGGGAGGGGGATGGACCATGGCCAATGGGACTTGCAGTAGCTTCACTAACTTCCTGAGACCACTGCAAGCCACATACACATCTAATAGAAACCAACCTTGGCACACAATGCCTTCCTCAAATAACCCGGGCACCGCCGGGTCCTCAGCTAGTAAATATTAAAACAAAATTAAAAAGTACATTAAAACATTTAAAAACAATACATGCAGAGTTTACAATGTAATCCACAATACAATACTATTGTATTGTATTTAATGTTTTTATGTGCATTTTGAAATTATGTGTATTACTTGCTTTCTGTAAACCGTCTTGAGTCGCTGAAAGGCTGAGAAAGGCGGTATACAAATACAGTAAATAAATAAATAAATAAATAATCCAGACTGTTCCAATGGCATTGCACATTGTTCCAAGTCCATTTCACAATAGAGAGAGGGGGTTGATTTAATATCCTTGGGGAAGGACTTCCACAGTCGTGGGGCCACCACTGAGAAGGCCCCGTCTCTCATCTCTGCCAATTGAGCCTGCGAGGGAGGCGGGACCAAGAACAGGGCTTCCCCAGATGATCTTAAACTCTGTGGTGGTTCATAGAGGGAGATACGGTTTTCTGTGGGTGAGCGGATGACGACTACTGGGTGGTATATGTTCTGTATTAGAAACTAGAGCTGATGTGGTCTATACAATGTAATTTTCCGAATCGGCACCCCAAGTAACCAAACCGAATCTAAAGTAGACCAAAAACTGATTTGTAACCCCTTTGGTACAAATATTGGAGAGTCAATATTTTGAGCAGGGACCACTGATCACGTGGTCCCTGCTCAAAAAAAGATTGGGAACCACTGCCCTACACCGTAGCTGCTGCTGTGTCTTCAAGTTGCCTGTCAACTTATGGCAATTTCATGATTTCCATAGGGTTTTCTTAGGTACAGAATACTGTGGAGGTGGTTTTGTTTCTTCTTCTGAAATTTGGCCCATGGCACCTTGTTATCATTGAGCTGCTGAACTTGTTGACCAAAAGGTTGCAGGTTCGAATCCAGGGAGTGGCGTGAGCTCCCCAGCTTCTGCCAACTTAGCAGTTCGAAAACATGCAAATGTGAATAGATCAATAGGTACAGCTCCAGCGAGAAGGTAACAGTGCTCCATGCAGTCATGCCGGACACATGACCTTGGAGGCGTCTACGGACAATGCCGGCTCTTCAGCATAGAAATGGAGATGAGCACCAACTCGCAGAGTCAGACATGACTAGACCTAATGTTAGGGGAACACTTTTACCTTTACCTTAAAAAGAAATCCATTCTAGATAGGAATGGAGCTATCTAGCTATCTTCTAAGGAAGGTAAAAGGGTATCCATGCAGCTACATTTTGTCTGGAGAATGACAAAATGCGCCTTCACTGGAAGGAAGACAAAGGCAGAAGAGAAAAGGCCCAAATGGAGAATGACTTCATGGCCAACAAGCCAGGGCAATAAAAATACACCTTTATTTATGTATTTAAAACGTTTATATCCCGATCTTATCACCTCCGAAGAGGGACTCAGACCGGCCTTCCAGCAAAGATTCAGTGCAATAGATACAAATTAAAACATCATACAGCAATACAAAGTTAAAATACATATAGATAAAATACATTAAAACCAGGTCGCCAAATAAAATCAAATTCAACTCAATCCGTATATGTGGTCATTAACTTGTCTAAAAACAGTCATTCTGGGAATTCTTCCTTCCAAAGCCAGGATTTCACTAGCCTCCTAAAGGACAAAAGGGAGGGGGCAGATCTGATCTCACTCGGGAGGGAGTTCCATAGCTGAGGGGCCACCACAGAGAAGGCCCTGTCTCTCGTTCCCACGAAACACGCTTGCGAAGGTGGCGGGACCGAGAGCAGGGCCTCTCCAGAAGATCTTAGCGTCCTTGATGGTTCATAAGGGAGAACACATTCGGACGGGTAAACTGGGCCAGAACCGTATAGGGTTTTGTAGGTTAAGACCAGCGATTTGAATTGTACTCGGAAGCTAATTGGCAGCCATTGGAGCTGGTGCAGCAAGGGAGTTGTGCGCTCCCTGTACCCCACTCCTGTTAGTAACCTGGCTGCCGAGCATTGGACTAATTGCAGTTTCCGAGCAGTCTTCAAAGGCAGCCCCACGTAGAGAGTGTTGCAGTAGTCTATACAGGATGTAACCAGAGCGTGGACCACTGTGGCCAAGTCTGACTTCCCAAGGTAGGGGCGCAGCTGGCGCACAAGCTTTAACTGTGGAGAACACGTTCGGACAGGTAAACTGGGCCGGAACCGTATAGGGATTTATAAGTTAAGACCAGAGGAAGTTACTTCATCCCTCACAGAAATTACATCTTCAAAGTGGGGAGGTGATAGTGGCAAGAGAAGAAGAGTAAAGAGAGGCCCCTTCTGGGATAATCATGTGTAGGAATGTGGGGAAGGAATCTCTCACTCTAATCCTATCTAGACTATCTACTCCTTGAGGACTGGAGACTTATGCAGGTCAGGAATGAAACTCAAATTGTTCTATTATTGTTATCACCTGAGTCCCCATATCGGGAGTAAGGCAGGGTACAAATATAATTTTTTTTATTTATTTATTTACATAATTTATATTCCACCCTTCTCACCCCGCAGGGGACTCAGGGCGAATCACAATGCACATATACAGGCAAACATTCAATGCCATTTGACATACAACATATACAGACAGACATAGAGGCAATTTAACATTCCAGCTTCTGGCCACCAGTGGGAGCTGTCGCATTCCTTCACTCCTTTTGTGTGTATTTCCTGGAGATTTTTTAAAAAATATATTTTTATTGTTTTTCATTACAGACAAACACAAAACGAAGGAAAGAAAAATCGGGCTGGGGTTGGGGCGGGGTTGGGAGGGTGGTGGTAGGGAATCAGAAAGACAGGGGTTCATAAAAGACTTCCCAAAGCGCGCCCATGTGCGTCGATTTTCTCAGCGCCTTTTTTCCTTCCGTTGTTCGTACAGTAGATAGGTATTATTTTGGTTTTTTCCAATCTATCTTAAAGTTCATTTAGCTCTACTGTAAATTTGATTCCTTTGTTTTGCAAATATTGTTTGAAATTTGCCCAGTCTGTTTTCTTCTTTTGACTATTCGTATTCTGGATTAGGGAGTCCATTTGTATCATATCTAATATCTTCATTAACCAGTCTTCTATGGTGGGGATATTTTTCTGCTTCCAGTATCTCGCCAGGGTTATGCGTGCACAAGCGCTGAGCAGGAAAAGCATTTTATCCTGATTCTCGATGAGACCTTTTTTTGTTAGACCTAATAAATAAATCTGGGGGTCCAACTCGAATTTCCCCTTCAAAATCTTCTGTGTTTCTCTGTGGATTTCTTTCCAGTATTTCTTTAGCCTTCTGCAACCCCACCATTGATGAAAATAGGTTCCTGCCTCTTTGCCACATTTCCAGCAGCTGTTGGGGATCCTGTTGTCAAATTTGGCTATTTTTGTCGGGCACAGGTGCCACCTGTATTGCATTTTGATCCAGTTCTCTGTTATATCTGTTATCCTTGTATATTTTAATTTTTTTGACCATATCTCCTCCCACTGATGGAGGAGGATCGTATGACCGAGGTCTCTTGCCCAGTTCACCTGACAGCTCTTAACTTGTTCCTCCTCTGTGGACCAGCTTAGGAGTAGTTTATATATGATGCTGATGTTTTTATTTTTATTTTTTACCGCTGGTTCCCATATAGTGTCTTCCATGAACCCATTTTTTAAATCTGTTTTATATCTGTCATTTATCTGGTAGTAATGGAACCATGTTATGGCTGGGTATATCTGGCGTAGCTCCTCCATTGACTTGATTTCCCAATTATTTTGAGCTGTTTTCCTTAATATTTATTTATTTATTTATTTATTTATTTATTATTGAGGCTTCTATGCCGCCGACTCCCGGGGGCTCGCGGCGGCTCACAAGAGCCAGGGGCATAAAAACAAAGATTAAAAACATAAAACAATTGAACAATTAGAGCAATAGCAGAACAGGCAATAAAACAAATGGAGCAGCAACAGGAGCCACAACACAGTACTCCAGAGCACGCGGGCCTACTCCAAGGCCTGCCTATACAGATGGGTTTTGCAGGCCCGCCTGAATGGGAGTAAATCCCTCAGGGCTCTGGTTTCGGGCCGGGAGGGCGTTCCACAGCGTGGGGGCTATGACGGAGAACGCCCCGCGGGTAGATGTCAGGTGTGCCGACTTAGCTGATGGTATTTCCAGGAGGTTGGCATCCTCAGACCGTAGTGATCTCGATGGGCAATAGGGAGTGAGGCGGTCCCTCAGATACGCTGGCCCCAGGCCGTACAGAGCCTTGAAGGTAAGAACCAACACTTTGAAGGCGATCCGGTGCTCAATAGGCAGCCAGTGCAGATCCTGCAAGATGGGTGTTATACGGCAACCTGCTGGCGTGCCAGACAGGAGCCGGGCGGCAGTGTTCTGCACCAGCTTGAGCTTCCGGATCGACGACAGAGGAAGGCCAATGTAGAGCGCGTTACAGTAATCTAGCCTTGAGATGACCGTGGCTTGGATCACCGTGGCCAGGTCGTTCCGGGAGAGGTATTTGTTTGTAGGTCAGCCATGTTTTCCCCGCCAGTTCCTTCTTGTAGAAGGCCTCCATGGGCGATACCCAGAGTGGAGTGTGCTTATAAAGTCTTACTTTAAATCTCTCCCAAGTTCTAAAGAGGGCCGCTCTTATATAGTGATGGCTAAAATTCTTTTCAATTTTTCCCCTGTTGTACCAGATATAGGCGTGCCATCCAGCACGCAGGTCGTGTCCTTCTAGTGTTGTCATTCTTGTATTTTGTAGTAGTGCCCAGTCTCTGATGGCAACTAGGTTACATGCCTCGTAATAGAGTTTCATTTCCTGGAGATTTTATTGCCTCATAAATCAGTTAAATTTAGCCTCCCCACACAAGTGGTACCTAAATTTCCTACTTGACAGATGCAACTGTCTTTCGGGCCGCAAAGGTCAACAACGAGCTACACAATTGGTTGAGAGCTCACCCCGACCCGGACAGGCCTCGAACCTATGACCTCCTGGTCAGTAGAGATCTTATGCAGCTGACTCCCAGCCAGCTGCACCAAGATAATTGTGTGGTGTGGAGGGGGATTCAGTATAGTATATAATATGAACACAAGTACATTCTCCTCTTTCTTTTCCTTCCCTCAAGGCAGAGATCAACAGAAAAAAATGAGTGATGAACTGGTTTATGTATTTATTTCTCTGTTTCATTTGGGAAGGAAGTAACTGAGGAAACCACCCCATAATTATGTTCAAATTAACAGTAACAAATCCCTGTGTGATTGAAGGACCTCGTGGCTTCTTTACTTGGTCCTGATCCGGGGGGGGGGGGGGGAGCAAGAAGGAAAGACGCACCAACGTGCTTCTGATATCCTGTATGGCTGCAGCCACTGTGTCCCTTGCTTTTCTCTAATGCTTTTGTATATTTAATCATGATGAGGCAGTTTTAATCTTATATTAAAATAATTAAAATAAATAAATATTAGAGAAAATGCCTTCCAAGAAATTTTAATAAGCCATGAGCTGCTGCTGCAAAGTTTCCCATCTATTCCCACTGAAAAAAGTCGGTTCATTAAAAAGGAAAACAGCAGGGTAGCAGTGTGCGCACGATGTTGCGGATTGTGCCCTTGATCTGCGGAGTTCAGTCCTGTGCCGAAAGACTTCTAAAAATAACCCTGTGCTAATGCGTTTACTTCAGTGGTTTGTCATGTTCAATTCTGGGAGAAATCAGAGATGAGTCATAGCAAATTTGATTCCTCCGAACGATGAAATGTGTGTCATCGTATGTGCATTTCTTTTTTCCCCTTAAGCCCCTCTAGCTTCTGCTTTATAGGTCAAGGCAGGGGGACCCCAGGCTTTCCAGTTTGAAGTGCAGCTTCCATTAGTCCTCACCAATGACCAGTCAGCCTGGGGCTCATGGGAATTGGAGTCTGACAACGTCTGGAAGGGTTATTGTAGTCAGTATCACAGTTATAGCATTCCACGTTAAGTGCCATGACTCAGTCCTATGGAATTCTGGGATTTGCAAATTAGGGAGGGATATTATACTTCACTGAACTAAACTACAAATCCCAAGATTCCTTAGGATGCACCCATGGTAGTTAAAGAGGAAGCATGGATGGTAGAGCACATACGGTACGATGTCCTACTCTGTGCTGCAAGCAATATTGTCCCCTGGAAGTTTTTGTAGGTTTTTGTAGGTTCTCTGGGTTTTTTTGATGCTATTCTATAGTGTATTTCCAGCCCTGGCATAGCCATTTATTGGGAGTGCTTTGATTGTATGTTTCTGCATGGCATGTGGTTGGATTGGATGGCCCTCATAGAGTTTGCTATTACCTGTAGTTTCAGAGGTCTTGGAACATATCCAGAAAATATGCCATAGGTTATTTCAGAGGTTCATTGAGAGCTGTTCAGCAGTGGAACTCTCTGCCCCGGAGTGTGGTTAAGGCTCCTTCTTTGAAGGCTTTTAAACAGAGGCTGGATGGCCATCTGTTGGGGGTGTTTTGAATGTGATTTTCCTGCTTCTTGGCAGGGATTGGACCAGATGGCCCACAAGGTCTCTTCCAACTCTATGATTCTACTAGCTGTCCCCCGCCATGCATTGCTGTGGCCCAGTCTGTGTATATTTTTGTTTTTTGTGTTTGTATGTGTTTCTCGACCTGGGGGTCGGGACCCCTGGAGGGGTCATGAAGGGGTGTCAAAGGGGTCCCCAAAGACCATCAGAAAACAAAGACCATCAGGGGGTTCTGTGTGGAAACTTTGGCCCAATTATATTGTTTGTGGGTTTCAGAATGCTCTTTGATTGTAGGTGAACTATAAATCCCAGCAACTACAACTCCCAAATGACAAAATCTATCCCCCCTCCCAATCCCACAGGTATTCAAAATTGGGCATATTGGGTATTTGTGACACTACATCCTGCATATCAGACATTTACAGTAAGATTCATAACAATAGCAAAATTATAGTTACAAAGTAGCAATGAAAATAATGTTATGGTTGGGGGTCTCCACAACATGAGGAACTGTGTTAAGGTGTCGTGGCATTAGGAAGGTTGAGAACCACTGTGGTTTTGAGCATGTGTTTTAATGTAATTTTTTTTTGGCTTTTTAAGTCTCTTCCACTGTGTTTTTAGTGTTTTTTAAAATAAGTGATGGTCACTCATTGGCCTGATAGGTGTATAGTATCCAAATTTGGTGTCAATTCGTCCAGTGGATTTTGTGTTATGTCAAACTCACAAATTATACAAATTAACTCAAAGATGGTCTTGGCCAGCTTTGTTAATATCTAGTGGCCTGGACCATGTAAGCGGTTCTTTGTGTTCATATGCTGAGAAAGAGGGATGGCACATTTCTGTGTCCCACGCAGCTACAGCTACCATTGGCCTGAATCGTAGTCCCCTTGGTTCAAGCTTCGTGGGCTTGACTTTGCTCTCACACTGGCGCAGCCTCGGCTGTCAAGATATCAGCCGGCTTGTTGGCTCTCTTCAGATCCAGGATGCCCAGGGGATTTTCTGGGTCAGAGCATGCCTCCACGTTCATTGGTTACCTCTGACCCGGAAAAGAGCCCAGGTCTCAGTTGCACACTCATTTCAATAGCGAGATAGAATACTGGAAGGAAGTTTGCCACCAAGATCATGACACGATTTCTCTCAATGCTCTAAGTTACTTAGTGATTCCATGTCCCACGGTGCTTTTCAAAGACTTTTGAGCTAGTAACGTAGCTTCAAAAAGTGATTCTGTTAGGCTAAATATTTTGTTGCATAGTCAGCATGACTATCCCTGAGTAGATTTACTAGAGCAAAGTTCCCAGAATCCCCCAAACCAATATTTTTCTCATGCTTGGGAGGGCACAGAGATCCTGGAATCATGATTCAAAAAGCCGCTTTTAAAGCTTTTAACTAGCAAACAAGCACCATACCAGTAGTAAAAAATAGTGGTAATGGTGTCTTGAGTTGTCGTATCGTTCAGAAAGGCAGGCTATAAATGTCGTAAATAATGAAATAAATAATAAAGATTTGGAACAATAACTGAAAAAGTCAAGGAAAAAAGTGCAAAATCAGGTTTACAGAACATTAAAAAAAAATAACCACAGATGATAGCTTTAAAAAAATAGACAATGAAGATATTGAAATAGTTCAAGATTTTCCAACCTTTGGCTCAATCTTAAATCAGAATGGGACTGCAGTCATGAAATCAGAAGACTAGGACTTGAAGAGCAGAGATGGAGGAACTGGGCAAGATCCCGGAGTGTTAAGACTGAAGGGGCCAGGCTTAGCAGAGCAGGCTAAACTGATGTGCTGCAGAAATCCTGCTGATTGGAAGGTCAAAGCTCAGGCACGGTGAGCACCCGCTGTTAGACTCAGCTCACCTGTCCACCTAGCAGGTTGAAAGCAGAAATGCGGTAGTAGATAAACAGGGTCCTACATAAAAGACCGCCA
>JARBWK010001389.1:0-19403 GCA_030556195.1 Anolis apletophallus | reverse complement strand
ATCATGTCCAAGCGAGCCCAGGTCTTGTGTCTTGCGGATAGATGAGTGTAGTCTCTTTCCTCTCCTTTATGGTGCCGCCAGGCATCCACCAAATTGAGGCTTTTTAATTCATGTAAGAATTTCTGGGGGAGTTGACTGCTTTTGTTTATTTTTTTTTGTCTTCAAATGTGTTTTGTCTATCAGAGGGTCCACTACCCCATTGAAATCCCCTGTGATGATCAGTTCATCATATTTTTGATTTTTGATCTGCCTTTTAAGCTCTTTCATAAATTTCAATTTCGGGCCATTTGGGCAATACACATTACATATCAAAAAATTTAATTCATTTATTTCAGCCAAAATTCCCAATTTTTTTAAAAAAAGAGAGCCATGGGATCCTTTAATGGGAAGGGCCCCCTCAAGGCCACCCAGCCCTCTTCTGCCCCACGCAAGAAGGCACCACCTAAGCCCTCCTGGCAGAAGGCCAGGCAGTCTCTGCTTACAAGCCTCCAGGGAAGGAGGCTCTGGTGGGCTCCCAAATATGATCTCCACCACGTGTTCCCCCTTGGCTTCCATTATGGCATTATTGCAGAAGGGGTGGAGTGGCCGGCCTTTAGGGGTCCTGTCCGACTTTAGGATTCTACTGCATCATCATTGCTAAGGGGTGGCTTGGCCCAGAGGAGTGCTGGTCCCCCTCCTTGCAGGCCGGGCATTGCAAGCCCCTCCTCTTATTCCCACTCAGGAGCCCTGCCCCCCCACCACAACACACACACACACCCCACCCCTTATGCCGCCTGATGCCTCTCTTACCCCCTTCTCTGGGGAAGGGCTGCCTGGCCTCCTCTTCCTCTGCTTGACCCACGCTCTTCAGCTATTCCTGAGGGGCCCTAGAGGACATGAAATTGTGTGTGTGTGTGGGGGGGAGGCAATGGAGAAGGCCTTACTTGCACACTGCACCAGGGCGGGCGCCCCGAAACACGCGGTGCCATACGCAAATGCGTAATTTGCGTACCGCTTGAGCCACCCCTGACAACGGGGAGGAAGCCACACAGGCAGTTCTCCCACCCTGGACATCCCATTGAGAGATACACTCCACTGGCCTCACCACCACCAGACCTCTGGACACACCTCTGGGGAGGCCATTAGCCAGAGATGATGCAGGCGAAACGTCAGGAGAGAATGCTGCTGCAACATGGCCAGACAGCCCAGAAAACCCACAGCAACACAGTGATTCTGGTCATGGAAGCCTTCCACAACAATTCTAAGGCACTCCCCACTTTGAGAGAAATTTGGGGGAGGGAGTGTACGGGAACTGAAGACAAGAGGTCCTTCCTTTTCACAGGCCTCTGTGTGTGTGTGTGGGGGGGGTCAGGGGTGACTTGAGAAACTGCAAGTTGCTTCTGGTGTAAGAGAATGAGCTGTCTGCAAAGGCATTGCCGAGGAATGCTGCCCGGAAGTTTTGATGTTTTACCATCCTGTGGGAGGCTTCTCTCGTGTCGAGCTGGAGCTGACAAATGGGAGCTCATCCCACTCCCTAGATTTGAACCGCCAAACTGTCGGTCTAAGAGTTCAATTCAATTTGAGTGTTCGCGTGCTACAGGCTTGGGAATTGCGCTATTTCTAGTGCCGTTCAGAGAAGGAAGTGTGGTATAAATATAATAATGGCACTACCTTGTTGAGGCCAATGTGAAATACAGTTTAGAATCAGGGAATCCTGGTTGATTGACACCTGGCTGAGGCAAGGAGGAGGGAAGAGGCCGAGGGGCGGCTGAGGGGGAAAAGCCAGAGGGAAGCCATTTTGTCTTCCGCCCGCCATTTTGTGTCCTGCCAGTACTTGGGAAAGCACTGCTGGGAAATGTCTGCTGTGGCCAAGAGATGCTTCCTCACAGACCTGGCTCTGCTTCTGTGTCTGGTTTTTTGGAAGAAGAAACACAACCAGTCAGAAAAAAATGGAGGGAAGTGCTTGTTCATCGGCTCCATTTCTGACTCAGACAATAACAACATCAAGCTTTGCTCGTAAAAGGTGGAAATCTCTCTCCTGACAAGACGTGAAACTACAGTATAGAATAGACTGCATTTAAATGAGAAAGGGATGGACGGACAGACACTATATCTCCCTCTGATGGGCAAGAGGTGGGCGACTCCAACGTGCCTCCGGCCTCCAAAGGGTCCGGCTTCAAGGCCGTGGGCAGCCAGCCATGTTTCCTCACAAAGGGCAGAATGGCAGTTGGAAGGGTTGGCCTCAGCAGCCAGCCAGAGGCAGCAGCCAATCAGAGCCCTGGCCCCTGGCACACTCAGCCAATCGGCTGCTGACACACCTCTCTCTCTCTCTCTCCGGCCAGCCCACCCTTTCGAACCCTCCCACTCTGGGCCCACCAGCCTCCCGGAGCAGACCGTGTCCAGAGGTCCTCCAGCCCTGTGGAGGGGAGAGGGCGCCCTCAGCCTGAGCCTGGCCAGAGGAGGGCCGGTCCAGGGCAGGAGGAGTCCAGGCCCTTCCTCCACACCGCCACCTCCCTCCCTCCCTCCCTCCCTCCCAGGGTTCGTCCCAGGAGAGACCTCCGGACAGGTGATCTGGGCCAGGTGTGTTTGGTTCCCAGAGAGGCAGGAAGGAAGTGGTTGACACCTGGCTGAGGTGAAAACGAGGAAAGAGGCCGAGGGGCAGCTGAGGGGGGCAAGCCAGGGGGACGCCATTTTGTGTCCAGTCCTTCCTGTTGCGATCTGCCTGGAAGGTGATAGGAAACATTATTATTATTATTATTATTATTATTATCCTGGCCAACTGGGGTCCAGGGGT
Organism: Anolis apletophallus; assembly: GCA_030556195.1. Taxonomy (NCBI): domain Eukaryota; kingdom Metazoa; phylum Chordata; class Lepidosauria; order Squamata; family Anolidae; genus Anolis; species Anolis apletophallus. Next base: position 16,630 of record JARBWK010001389.1, on the reverse strand, counting down.
TTGGGACTCCCACAATTCCTCACAGCCTCAGGATCAACAAGGCCTTGGAAACTTCAAACCCTCTCGTATTGATCTTGCCCTCTTTTCCCTCTGCCTACCATCGAGATCTTTTCGTATCACCTCACGAGGCATCAAAATTAGGAGAGCCTGGGTAACTTTGACGTCCAGGGAACCCTCAGTCTTGCCCTGCTCTGGGAGGGATGTCCCTGTCTCTCGGGGTCTGTGTGTGGCTCCACGCCTGTGTAAAGCCCTCCATTTCTCCTCCCGGCAGGTGTGCCTGAGTCCAGACTTGGCCAGCAGAGTCTCCCGACACACAGAGACAATTCCTCCTCTTTGGAAGAACGTGCCAGAAAGATGCCCCCGGAGCAGGTTAACAAAGTTTCTCCCTTCCTTTCTTTTTCCTTCCCTTCCTTCCCTTTCATCTTTCTTTGTTCCATTCCTTCCTTCCTTCCTTCTGTCTTTCCTTCATTCCTTTCCTTCCTTCCTTCTTTCTTTCTTTCCTTCTTTCTTTCCTTCTATCTTTCCTTTCTTCCTTCCTTGCTTCCTTCCTTCTATCTTTTCTTTCTTTCCTCTCTCTCCCCTCCCTCCTTTTCTTTTTCTTCCCTTGTTTCCTTTCTTTCCTTCCTTCATTCTTCCCTTCTTTCCTCCCGTTCTCCTTCCTTCCCTACTTTCTATCCTTCCTTCATTCTTCCCTCCCTTCTTCCCTCCCTTCTTCTTTCCCTTCTTTCCTTCCTTCCTTCTTTCTTTCTTTCTTTCTCCTTTCTTTCTTTCCTTCTTTCCTTCCGTCTTTCCTTGCTTGCTTCTTTTCCTTTTTCATGCTTTTGCTTCTTTCTTTCCTTCCTTCCTTCCTTCCTCTTCCTTCCTCCAACCCTCCTTCCTTTTTCCTTTCCTTCCTTCTCTCCCTCACTCCTTCCATTCCACTTTCCTTCCTTCCTTTCTCTCTCTCCTTCTGTCCTACCTTCCTTTTTCATTCTTTTGCTTCTTTCTTTTCCTTCCTTCTTTTTTTCATTCTTTGATTATTTATTTCCTTTCTTTCCTTTCTGTCTTTCCTTCCTTCCTTTCCTTCTTTCCATTCCTTCCTTCCTTCCTTCTTTCTTTCTTTCCTTCTGTCATTCTATCCATTCTTCCTCCTTTCCTTCCTTCTATTTTTTCTTTCTTTCCTCCCACCCTCCATTCTTCCTTCCCTTGTTACCTCTCTGTCCTTCCTTATTTTTCCCCTCCTTCCTTCCGCCCTCTTTTATTCCTTCCTTCATTCTTCCCTCCCTCCTTTCTTGCTTCCTTCTTCTCTTCCTTCCTTCTTTCTTTCTTTCTTTCCTTCTTAATTTCTTTCCTTCCTTCTTTGCTTCCTTCTTTCTGTATTTTTTCTTTCCTTCCTTCCTTCCTCCCTTCCTTTCCTTCCTTCCTTTCTTTTTCATTCTCTGCTTCCTTCCTTTCCTTTCTATCCTTCCTTCTTTCCTTGCTCCCTTCCTTCCTTTTTTCATTCTTTCCTTCTTTCCTTCCTTCCTTTCCTCCCTCCCTGCAACCTTCATTCTTCCCTTCCTTCCTTCTTTGCCTTCCCTTCATTCCTTGCCTTCCTCCTTTCCTTCCTCCTTTCCATCCTCCCTCCCTCCTTTCTTCCTTCCCCTCCTTCCTCCCTTCTTCCTTCCTTCATTTCTCTCTTCCTTCCTTCCTTTCCTTCCTTCCTTTCCTTCCTTCCTCTCCCTCCTTTCCTTCCTTTTTCTTCCCTTCCTTCTTCCTTTCCTTCCTTCTGTCTTTTTTTGCTTTCTGGCCTTCCTTCCTTTTTTCATTCCTTCTCTCCTTCTTTCTTTCTTTCTGTCCTCCCTCCATCCCTTTCTCCTTTCTTCCTTCCCTTCCTTCCTTCTTTCCCCCCTCCCTCCCTTCTTCCTTTCTTTCCTTCTTTCCCTTCTTTCTTTCCTTCCTTCTTCTCTTCCTTCCTTCCTCCCTCCCTCCTTTCCTTCCTTCTCTCCTTCCTGCCAATTCTTCCTTCCTTCCTTCCACTGTCTTCATTTCTTTCCTTCCTTATTTCCTTTTTTCTGCCTTTCTTTCCTTCCTTTCCTTCCTTCCTTTCCTTCTTTGCTTGCTTCCTTTCCTTCCTTGCTTCCTTCTTTCTTTCCTTTCTTTTTTTCCTTCTTTCCTTCTTTCTTTGCTTGCTTCTTTTCCTTTTTCATGCTTTTGCTTCTTTCTTTCCTTCCTTTCCTTTTTCCTTCCTTCCTTCTTTCCTACTTTCCTACCTCCATCCTTCTTTCCTTCCTTCTTTCCTTCCTTCCTTCCTTTCTCTCTCCTTCTGTCCTACCTTTCTTTTTCATTCTTTTACTTTTTTCTTTCCCTTCCTTCCTTTTCTTCATTCTTTGATTATTTCTTTCCTTCCTTCCTTCCTTCCTTCCTTCCTTTACTTACTTTCTTTCTTTCTTTCTTTCCGTCCTTCTTACTTTCCTTCCTTCCTTCCTTCCCTTCCTCCTTTTTTCCGTCTTCCTTTCTTTCTGTCTTCATCTTCTTCCTTCCTTCCTTCTTCCTTCCTTCTTCCTTCCTTTCCTCCTTTCCTTCCATGCTTCCTTCTCTCTTTCCTTCTTTCTTTCCTTCCTTCATTTCTTCTTTCGTTCTTTTGCTTCTTTCTTTCTTTCCTTCCTTTTTTTCTTTTCTTCTTCCTTTCCTTCTTTACTTCCTTCCCTGGTCTTTTCCCTCATGTACTCCTCTTCAAAGGGAAATGGGAGAAGAGTCACACACGTCCCGCTCTTGCCTGGCTTCTGGAGCAACCCAGTCGCTCTTTGGGAGGCACCAAAGTTCCCCTCCAGGGTTGAGAAGCCGTTCTCTGAGTGGCATCTCTTCTCTCTTGCAGGTGACCTTGACCTTCCAAGACGTGGCCATCTACTTCACAGAGGAGGAGTGGAGATTGCTGGGCAAGGAGCAAAGGGCCTTGTACGAGGAGGTCATGATGGAGACCTTCGAGCACGTGACCTTCCTGCGTAAGAACCTTCCAAACACCCCCTTTCCTGTGGAGATTCAGGGCCCTTTCCATTCCTCGGCCAGGGTGCGATGAGACTCCTTTCATGTCCTCTTCAGCTCAGGCCCTTGTTCCCCAGGAACATCAAGGGGTTCCCCTTAGCAACTGAGAGCAATTCTCAACCAGAACACAAACAGGGCTGGCTGGCCTACCAAATACAGTGGAGAGAAAGGAATCACAAAGCAAATAGCATACAAGCTTCTTTAACATCTATATTATCGAATTCTCAAGTTCCAAATTAAAAATAATCAACTATCCAATTATTAACACAGTCAATTATATATCACATATATTATTATTGATATATAAGGAGAGGAGTATTGTATATTTATTATATCTCAGTATTGTTCCTGCCTGAGACGCTCGTGAGACTTCGCTACCTAGGCCACGCCCCTGGTCCTGAGGAAGCCCCTTCGGGGGCGAAACGAAGGCGCGCATCAAATTATGGTTTCGTTGACCATGGATTGTCTCCCCATTATGCTCTAAAATTCTATAAGACTGGCATCAAAAACCGGGACTCTGTTATTGTTTACATTTTGTGCCTATTACTTTGGGAGACATCCGGGACCGCATCCCCTTCCGATGACGCAGGAACTCCTTTCCGCCCTTTTGCAAGGTCTCTCCTCACTTGCATGTGAGTTTACCGCCTGTGATTGCCTTGCATGTATGTAAAGACAACAATACTACGTGTAAAAACAATAATAATATATGTGATATATAATTGACTGTGTTAATAATTGGATAGTTGATTATCTTTAATTTGAAACTTGAGAATTCGATAATATAGATGTTAAAGAAGCTTGTATGCTATTTGCTTTGTGATTCCTTTCTCTCCACAGCAATTCTCAACCAGTCCTTCTCTGGGTCTGGAAGGTGCCTCTGGGAAGGCCCACAAGAGTCCAGAAAGCAATGGCTTCCCAGGCAGCGCTGGGCTCTCAGGTCCACTCGTGCGTCCTTCAGAGTAACCACAACCCCTTCACACTGGTCCTGTGGTTTGGCCTAAGTGCATGCCCATGTTTGTGGATGGGTATACTCTGGGAAGGAGGAGCATATGCGCACAGAGAGGCAGAAGTGGGGCCCCGAGAGGAGAGTGTCCCCACTTGTCATCCCAAGAGCAAGGCCACAACTGCCCAAGGCTACCAGCCCAGCTCCCCTCTTCTCGCCCCCCTCAACCAACCACCTCCTCATTGGCCTGCAGACCCGTCCTTCCCGCTTCCAGTTCTGACAAGCCTATTGGGTGGCCTGCTTCTTCTGCCGCTTTGCCGTAGTCCCTCCCCCTCCGTCCTCTGCAGGCCTGACTACTCTCCACTTCTTCCTCCGTTCCCGTTTCCCCAAAAGGTTCTTCCTCCCTGAAAGTTGGGACTCACGCTTGTCTCTCCTTGTCCTTCTTTATAGGAGAGAACTGGTGGGCCACAAGAGCAAGCGTGAAGGGCAGGAGCCATCTTGGGCGCAAGCTGCATCTTGCCAGACATCTCCAAACCCACAAGTGTCAGCACTGTGGGAAACGCTTTGCTCGTAAGGGACATCTTAACTATCACTTGAGAGTCCATACAGGAGAAAAACCCTTCAAGTGCCACCACTGTGGGAAAGGCTTTGCTCAGAAGGGAATTATCGAGACTGATCTGAGATTCCACACAGGAGAGAAACCCTTCAAATGCCAGCACTGTGGGAAACACTTTGCTCAGAAGGGACACCTTAACTGTCACCTGAAGGTCCACACGGGAGAGAAACCCTTCAAATGCCAGCAATGTGGGAAAGGCTTTGCTCAGAAGGGACACCTTAACTGTCACCTGAGAGTCCACACAGGAGAGAAACCCTACAAATGCCACCACTGTGGGAAATGTTTTGCTTCGAAGCTAGGTCTGATGTTTCACCTGAGAGCCCACACAGGAGAGAAACCTTTCAAATGCCAGCACTGTGGGAAACACTTTGCTCAGAAGGGACACCTTAACTGTCACCTGAAGGTCCACACGGGAGAGATACCCTTCAAATGCCAGCAATAATTTTTATTGATGGTTAAATTGGTTGCAAAGGCTTTTGCTAAATTAAAAGGTGTGACAAATTAGGGTCACCTTAAAAAATGTCACCTGATTTCCACACGTCTTTGAAGATTTTGAAACCCTTCAAATTGCCAGCAATTGGTTTTGAATGGCTTTTGTTCTTTAAGCATCGGAGATGGGAATTATCTTTTTTTTTTTTTCTGAGCAGACGTCTGAATTCCGACCAGTCAGTTTTGTTTCTCATATCCTTAAGTCCTTGTGACAGTTCCTCCATTTTGATTATGCCAGCACTGTGGGAAAGTGGTGATTACGTGGTGCCTGTGCAACTTTGGTGACTTCCTGTTCTTATCAGGAATAAAATTTTACCTTTCTTTTTATCTAAGCCTAGAACATTTATTCCTAAGAGGTTGACCTCAGGTGTCAAAGGGAAGTCAGTTTCTAATATTTTCTGTGTATATGTATGGATTTCCCCCCAGTATCCATTAATGCTTTTACAGGTCCACCACTGGTGAAAAAAGGTGCCCATGTCTTCCCCACATTTCCAGCATTTATTGGAACATTTTGTGTTGAACTTTGCCGATTTCTCAGGTGTGTAATGCCACCTGAAAAACATTGTGTACCAGTTTTCCCTGATGTCAATTGCAGTGGCCTATCTTATCTTAATGTTCCCAACTTCCTCCCATTGGTGTGATAAGATATTGTGTCCTCGGTCCTTCGCCCACCTGACTTGACCATCCTTAACCTGTTCTTCCTCTGAATGCCATTTCAGTCGCTGTTTATAAGCTATGCTTATCGTTTTCTTCCCTTTCCTCATTAAGCTCTCCCAAAAATTGGAGTGTAGCTGGAAGCCCCTTTTTGCATCTTCTTTGAAGCCGAGGTGTATTTGGTGGGATTGAAGCCATGTTATGTTTGAATTCATTTTTTGGATCTCCTCCATGGGCTTTATAGTGATTTCAGCATTATTTGCCAATTTTTGCAACCATTTTCCACTTGCTATTTCTCTTTTATGTCTGGCTTCTGATGGTGAGAGCCAGAGCCGTGTTTTACTATAAATTCCATTTTTCTATTTTTCCCATGTTTTGATTCGTGATGTTCTTATATAATGATTACTGAAGTTTTATTCAACTTTCCATTTATTATTCCAGAGGTAGCCATGCCAACCAACACGTAAGTCGTGTCCTTCCAAAGCCAATAATTTATGATTTTTTAAAGTGCACCATTCTTTTATTGCAATTAAGTTACACACTTCGAAATTGGTTTTAAGATCTGCTTACCCCTGTTTCCCAGCCTTTGAGAATGTAATGTAGAGTGTTTTTATGAGACGGCACCCCGTTCTCCTTATGGTGGTCGTGACCATAATAAAGATTTTTGATTTGATTTGACTTCATTAGGAAGTCTCCTGAAACTGGGGGAACACTTACCACATATGCCGTTGGTGAGCACCCTCTGGAGCCATGGGAAATTGTTGCTTCTATTCGATGTTTTGTCTTATGTCTGTTAAAACAGGCTGTGTTTTTTATTTAATTTTAGTTGTGAAGTCATAATTTGTGTTTATTTATTTATTTATTTATTCAAATTTATTTGCCGCCACTCCCAGTGGCTCGGGGCGGCTTACATATAGTCACAAATACAGCTAAAAAAGAAACATCAACAATTAAAACATCACATTAACATCACTTCGATAAGACAGAACAATGCAAGATGGCGTTTACAAACAAGTAGAGAGACTACAACCATTCAGGCCCCAAAAGCCTGCCGGAACAACAGGGTCTTGCAGGCTTTTCGAAATGAGAGTATCAGAGGGCAGCGCATCCCAGAGAACGGGAGCTATGACCGGGTTGCAGTCAAATGGAATGTCTTAAAGCTTACAATAACCAGGAGGTTCTGCTCTTCGGAGCGAAGGGATCTAGTGGGACAATATGGGATGAGGCGGTCCCTTAAGTACACTGTCCCCAGACCATGTAAGGCCTTGAAAGTCAAAACTAACACTTTGAAGGTAATCCGGCATTCCACTGGGAGCCAGTGCAGCTCGCGCAGGATCGGCGTGATGTGACAGCTCATCGAGACTCCAGCCAGGAATCGGGCTGCAGCGTTCTGTACCAGTGTAAGTTTCTGGATCACCGACAAAGGAAGGCCAATGTAAAGAGTGTTACAGTAGTCTAATCTTGAGATGACCGTGGCTTGGACCACTGTGGCCAGGTCGTGCCGGGACAGATAGGGGCCACCTTCCTCGCCTGGCGAAGATGGAAGAACGCCACTCTGCTGACGGTGGAGACATGAGACAGCAGAGGGTCTAAAGTAACCCCAAGGCTCTTTATAGATGACGACGGACATAATGTCATGCTGTCCAGGGTTGGAAGCTGAACATCCCCACCGCCTGGACGACCAAGCCACAGGATCTCCGTCTTTGCCGGATTCACCCTCAACCTACTGGCTCGCAGCCATCCAGTAACGGCCTCAAGGCAACGATGGAAATTATCGGGTACGGATTCAGGTCGGCCCTCCATCCTCAGAATGAACTGAGTGTCATCAGCGTACTGGTGACACTCAAGCCCAAAGCCACGTACCAGCTGAGCAAGTGGTCGCATGTAGATGTTAAATAACAGAGGGGAGAGGATTGCCCCCTGGGGGACCCACAAGCAGCGGGAACCCCCAGAGACAACCTCGCCCCTCCTCACTTGCTGTACTCGGTTCCAGAGGAAGGAGGACACCCCATTTAGGATTGTCCCCCTCACCCCCTCATGTTGGGTTGTTAAATTTCCCTGCTTCTTGGCAGAATGGGGTTGGGCTGGACGATGCTATGACCTTTGGGGGGAGTGTCCCCCCTTCCACCCAGCACAGGCCGTGTCACCCTCTGCCTTGTCTGGCCTTGGGACTGGCCAGGAGGACCTCGGTGTTCTCTGGATCCCATCCCAATGGGTTTGCCTTCCTCCAGACCCTCCGTGCTGCCTCCTGCCAAGCACCCAAGTGGGACTTGAACAGCCTCCCGAGTCGCAGGTGGGAAGGAGTGACCGAGTTGGACATCACCTGTATCCAGGTGATATTGACTCCAAAACTCAGGAGGATCTCTACATGAAGCCACGCGGCTTCATGTAGCTGTTAAGCAACCTGATGGGGGACAGTATGGATCTCTATGGGACCCTACAGGACCAAGGCTGTGAGGCCGAGCAGGTGCCACCCAAGCACACCTTCTGGGAGCGGTCCTCCGGGAAGGACTGGAGGCCCCGTATGGAGAACATCACCTCCAAGGCCCATGATTCCGCTGAGGCATCATCTCCCGGGAAGCAGCCTCCTCCTGAGAATTGGTGGGTGAGCTTCTGGGTTGGGGTTCTCTATGTGAGGGTCATTGGAAAACAAGGGCCAAATGTTCTAGAGTGAGAGATGGTGTCCCTCCTGCAAAGTCACCGTTGGTGCAGTTGGAGGAACTTAACCTATGCTTTGAGGAGAGGCGCAATTCAGAAAGAGCGACCTGGTGCTGGAGCCACCAAAGCCCTCCCTCCCAGGACATGGCAGGTGAGAGTGGGCAGCACCACGAGCGTGTCGCCTGAGCCCTGCCACAGACACCCGCCTGCCCACCACCAAGGAATGCCTTCATCCGGGGAGGATGTCATCCTAGATCTCCTGCTTTTCCTCCAGAACGGACATCCCAGGGTTCCTTGTTCTTTCCATTGCGGTGGAGATTCCATGGCCCCGCCCACTGCGTGTCTCTTGACCCTTCCTGACCCTTTCCTACGGCACACAGCCAACGGGAATTGATCCAGCGACTGAACAAGAGGTTTGGGAAGAATCCACCGTGATGTACAGGGGTTGTCATTGACCTCCATCCAGAGAGCACTGGGAACCCAACCAGCTAGCTAACTCCATGAGATTCTCTCACACCCAAAATAAACCAGGCCTTTTCCAAATAACCTGGGCAGGCACCGCCAGGTACCCAAGATAGCAAATCATAAACCAACCTTAGTTACTCTTCCGCCTTATCTATCTACCCAAGGGGACTCACCTAGAAGTGCAGAGTGGGACCCCAGGGGCCATCCAGGCGAGCCCCTTCTTCTTACAGGCCAGAATCCACCACCCAAGCCCTCCTGACAGATGGCCAGGTGGCTTCTGCTCAAAACCCTCCAGAGAAGGAAGGAAGGAAGGAAGGAAGGAAGGAAGGAAGGAAGGAGACTCCCACCCGCCCTCCCTGCTGTGCTGCGCCAAGCCTGTGTGCAAGAAGAGAAGCCTGGTGAAACCAGAGCCTTTCACACCTGGTGTTGTCAGGAGTCCATTTCTGATGACACGAAGACATCATAAATTCCCTCCGTGAACTCTTGACTGAATCATTTGGACTGAGTCAATCCTGGGACCTTTTTAAGCCAGGTGTATCAAAGGCTGTGGTGGAGGGAAACGGCCAGGAGTGTCTCTCTTTGCTGCAGAGACACAAGCAATAGATCCATTTCCAAGCGGGTCAGCCTGTGAGGGGTCCTTTACTATTGCTATTTAGAGCCTCCAGCCTGACAGGTGTGCCTACGGAAGGAGCTCTGAAGGTGACCCCCTTGAGCCGGTCTCTTCTCAGTCCTTACTACATTTCCATGAATTGGTTTTCCGTGTTTTCTGCTCTTGGTCTGTATCAAGTCTTTGTTCGCCAACCTTTACCGTCTCCACTTCCAGGGAACCCATGCCCTCAACACACTTGGTGTGAATCCTGAAGTTCTTCTTGAGATCTGCAAAGCTAAACCCGTGTTGAGGGACCACCTCAATGTGTGAGGAGGCTCATTCAACAAAATTTATGAGGCCATAACAAATCTCCAGCAAAAGGATGCGGGGAATGCGGAAAGTACATCATGCGTGTCGCAGAAGGATGGCGAAGCGACAGCTCCCCTGGTAGCCAAAAGTTGGAATGTTAAATAGCCTCCGAGTGTCTGTCTATGTGTGTTGTGTGTCTATGGCATTGAATGTTTGCCATGTCTGTGTACATTGTAATCTGCCCTGAGTCCCCTGTGGGGTGAGGAGAAGGGTGGAATGTAAACACTGTGTAAATAAATATAAATAAATAAATATGTGTAGTGTGCATAGGAATTCATTCATGTTTTTCCCCCTCAAATTACAATCTGGCCCTCCAACAGTTTGAGGGACGGTGACCTGGCCCTCTGTTCAAAAAGTTTGAGCGCCCCTGGTTGAGAGCCATGGGATCCTGAAGTGGGAAGGGGCCTCTCAAGGCCACCCAGCCCAGCCCTCTTCTGCCCCACGCAAGAAGGCACCACCCAAGCCCTCCTGGCAGAAGGCCATGCGGTCTCTGCTTACAAGCCTCCAGAGAAGGAGGCTCCGGTGGGCTCCCAAATAGGATCTCCGCCATGTGCTCCCCCTTGGCTTCCATTATGGCATTATTGCAGAAGGGGTGGAGTGGCCGGCCTTGAGGGGTCCCGCCCGACTTTAGGATTCTGCCACATCATCATCGCTAAGGGGTGGCATTTTGCTTGTGAGCCGCTCTGAGTCCCCTTCGGGGTTGAGAAGAAGGGCGGCAGAGAAATAAATACCCTGAAATAAATGAATAAATAAGTAATTAAATAGGAAGAGCTGGGCATGTTTAGCCTAAAGAAGAGAAGACCGAGAGGAGACATGATGGCTGGGAAAGAGGCCCCGCCTCCATTGGAGTGATTGACAGCTGGCTGAGGAAAGGAAGAAAGAGGGCCCCAGCTGAGGGAATCAGGCTCCTGAGGGAACAAGCCACAGGGGAAGCCATTTTGTGTCCCACCCACCATTTTGTGTCCACTTCTGCCCATCCTGAGCATGCTCAGTGGGCGTCCACAGAACCTTCTAGCACCTTCCTCAGTCCTTGGGAAACCAGTCCTGGCCAGTTCCTGCTTGGGCAAGGCTTGGCTGGGCCAGGGTGAGGCCCCATCTTGCCCGGAGAAGGCGGTTGTGGAGGCCAATGTGAAATACAGTTTAGAATCAGGGGATCCTGGTTGATTGACACCTGGCTGAGGCAAGAAGGAGGGAAGGGCCGAGGGGCGGCTGAGGGGGGCAAGCCAGAGGGAAGCCATTTTGTCTTCCGCCCGCCATTTTGTGTCCTGGCCGTACTTGGGAAACCACTGCTGGGAAATGTCTGCTGTGGCCAAGAGATGCTTCGTCACAGACCTGGCTCTGCTTCTGTGTCTGGTTTTTTGGAAGAAGAAACACAACCAGCCAGAAAAAAAATGGAGGGAAGTGCTTGTTCATCGGCTCCATTTTTGACTCAGACAATCACAACATCAAGCTTTGCTCGTAAAAGGTGGAAATCTCTCTCCTGACAAGACGTGAAACTGTAGCAGAATCTGGAGTCCCAAAACTCCCAGGCAATACCTTTTAACTCAGGCTGCGTTTACGTGCGAGCGCATGGACGGAGACGACGCGACAACTTGGCTGCGATTCAGGAAATCAGTTTATTCAATACAACAGCTGAGGGGTCTGTTCCTTAGCAAAACCAGTTGCAAGAACAGCACACTCTTTCTTCCGGTAAACAGATTTTATACAGCAATGGAGGCAATTCTTAGTCCCACCTCCCTCATGCATTTCTACTGGCTAGACATCTGTAAGCTGATCTGACATCAACCAATCAGTCAAAGCATTGTGTCACCTCTCTTCTACTGGCTGACAATCATTGCGCAGTTTTAATTTCTACCCAATTGTTAATGCTATCTCTACATGCACAGGCTGTCCCGAAAGCGATACATTTCTACAGCGTTTCCATCAGGAGCCTGCCAAAGTGGGAAATTCATTAGCTGGCCCATGTGACGTTTCCTAAGCCAATCACTAACTTGTAAACAAACACACATGGCGATTCTCTAAGCCAATCAAGGCTGCCTCTTATCTAAAGCACATGGTGTTCTTTGAACTAATCATAGCTGTGCTTTTGCGGACCAATGGTAACTGTTCCTTTTTAGACCAATCACAGTGGCTAATTCTCGTGCTGCTGCTACAAGCTGACTCCGTTATTCTAAGCCTATGTTAAGTGGCACTTTCTCCTGGCGTTTCTTCTGCAAAATCAACAATTCTACTTTAAAACTACAGCATGGAATAGATTGCATTTAGATGAGAAAGGTTGGATGGACGGACGGACAGACACTATATCTCCCTCTGATGGGCAAGAGGTGGGCGACTCCAACGTGCCTCCGGCCTCCAAAGGGTCCGGCTTCAAGGCCGTGGGCAGCCAGCCATGTTTCCTCACAAAGGGCAGAATGGCAGTTGGAAGGGTTGGCCTCAGCAGCCAGCCAGAGGCAGCAGCCAATCAGAGCCCTGGCCCCTGGCACCCTCAGCCAATCGGCTGCTGACACACCTCTCTCTCTCTCTCTCTCCAGCCAGCCCACCCTTTGAATCCTCCCACTCTGGGCCCACCAGCCTCCCGGGCAGACCCGTGTCCAGAGGTCCTCCAGCCCTGTGGAGGGAGAGGGCGCCCTCAGCCTGAGCCTGGCCAGAGGAGGGCCCGTCCAGGGCAGGAGGAGTCCAGGCCCTTCCTCCACACCGCCACCTCCCCTCCCTCCCTCCCAGGGTTCGTCCCAGGAGAGACCTTCGGACAGGTGATCTGGGCCAGGTGTGTTTGGTTCCCAGAGAGGCAGGAAGGAAGTGGTTGACACCTGGCTGAGGTGAAAACGAGGAAAGAGGCCGAGGGGCAGCTGAGGGGGGCAAGCCAGGGGGACGCCATTTTGTGTCCAGTCCTTACTGTTGTGATCTGCCTGGAAGGTGACAGGAAACAGTATTATTATTATTATTATTATTATTATTATTATCCTGGCCAACTGGGGCCCTCCCTCCAGGTGTTTGGGACTCCCACAATTCCTCACAGCCTCAGGATCAACAAGGCCTTGGAAACTTTGGCTTCCTTGAACCAAACCCTCTCGTATTGATCTTGCCATCTTTTCCTTCTACCTACCATCGAGATATTTTCGTATCATCTCACGAGGCGTCAAAATTACGATAGCCTCCGTTACTTTGATGTCTAGGGAAACCTGAGTCTTGCCCTGCTCTGGGAGGGATGTCCTTGTCTCTGGGGGTCTGTGTGTGGCTGCACGCCTGTGTCAAGCCCTCCATTTCTCCTCCCGGCAGGTGTGCCTGAGTCCAGACTTGGCCGGCAGAGTCTCCAGGCATCACACGGAGAGAAGGCAACCCCCTGAATTCCTCCTCTGCGGAAGAAGGCGCCAGAAAGATGACCCCAGAACAGGTTAACAAAGTCCCTTCCTTCCTTCCTTCCTTCCTTCCTTCCTTCCTTCCTTCCTTCCTTCCTTCCTTCCTTCCTTCCTTCCTTCTGTTTCTCTCTCCTTCCTTTTTCTTTCCGTCCTTCTATCTTTCCTTTCTTTCTTTCCATGGTTTCATTCCTTCTTTTTATCTATCTATTTTTTCTTTCTTTCTTTTCTTCCTTTCTTCCATCCTTCCTTCCTTATTTCTTTCCTTCCTTCCCTTATTTCCTCCCTTCTTTCTTGCTTTCTTTCTTTCCTTTCTTCCTTCTATCCTTTCTTTCCTCCCTCCCTCCCTCCCTCCTTCCTTCCCTTGTCCCCTTCCTCCTTCCTTTCTTTCCTTCTTTCTTTCTTTCCTTCTTTCTTTCTTTCCTTCCTTCCTTCCTTCCTTCCTTCCTTCCTTCCTTCCTTCCTTCCTTCCTTCCTTCCATCATTTCTTTCTTTCCTTCCTTCTTTGCTTCCTTCTACCTTTTCTTTCTTTACTTCCTCCCTACCTCTTTTCCCTCCTTCCTTCCTTTTTCCATCCTCTGCTTCCTTCCTTTCCTTTCTTTCTTTCCTACTTCCCTTCCTTCTTTCCCTCCCTCCTTCTTTCTTCCTTTTCTTTCTCTCCTCCCTCCCTGCTTTCTTCCTTCCCTTCCTTCGTTCTTCCCTTCATTCTTCCTTTCCTTCTTCCCTTTTTCCCTCGCTTCTTCCTTCCTTACTCTCTTTCCTTTCTTTCTTTCTTTCCTTCTTCTCTTCCTCCCTCCCTCCATCCCTCCTTTCCTTCCTTTTTTCTTTTCTTCCTTCCTTTCTCTCTTTCTCCATTTCTTCCCTTACTTTCTTCTTCCCTTCCTTTTTCCTTCTTTCTGTTTTTGTTTCCTTCCTTGCTACTTTCTTTCTTTCCTTCTTTCCTTCCATCCTTCTTGCTTTCCTTCCTTCCTTCCTTCTTCCTTTTTTCTTTTTTCTTTCTCCTCTGCGGAAGAAGGTGCCAGAAAGATGCCCCCAGAACAGGTTAACATAGTCTCTTTCTTTCCTGCATTCCTTCCTTCCTTTCCTTCCTTTCTTCTTTCCTTCATCCCTTGCCATCCTTTACTTCCTTCTTTTTTTCTCCTTCCTTCCTCTCTCCCTCCCTTCTTCCTTCCTTTCCTTCCTTCCTCCCTCCCTCCTTCTTTACTTCTTCCCTTCCTTCCTTCCGTCAGTCTTCCCCCCTCCTTCCCTTCCTTTCTTTTCCCCCTTCCCTTCCCTTTATTTATGTATTTATGTATTTATGTATGTATTTATTTATTTATTTATTATTTCAATGTATATTCCGCCCTTTCCAACAGGCTCAGGGTGGTTTACAGCATATCAGCATAAAATCATTAAAATAACACTAAAACAATAAAATACCAGATCACTAAAAGAGTATTATTATCAGCAACCAAGGAAGTGGCTGGTGGTTCAATGCCTGCCGAAAAAGAGCCGTCTTGCAAGCGTTCCCAAAAGCAGCCAACTCTTTAATCGCACGAACTTCAGTCGGCAAGGCCTTCCACAGGCTCGGTATCACGACAGAAAAGGCTCTCTGCCCTTGTTGATGACAGGTGGAAGGACCGTATAGATGGGACCTTTAGCGGGTTCTGATCCTCTGATCGGAGGGATCTCTGGGGAACAGATGGGAGTAGGCGGTCCCTCAAGTATACCGGCCCCAGACCATACAAGGCCTTTAAGGTCAAGACCAACACTTTGAAGGTGATCCGGTGCTCAATTGGCAGCCAGTGCAGTTGCTGCAGAGTTGGAGGGATGTGAGTCCTGGCCGGCACTCCAGCCAGGAGTTTTGAGGCAGCATTCTGCACCAGTTTAAGTTTCCGGATGACTGACAAAAGAAGACCAATGTAGAGGGTGTTACAGCAGTCTAGCCTCGAGATGACCGTCGCCTGGATCACTGTAGCTAGGTCATTCCCGGTGAGGTAGGGCGCCAGCCGCCTAGCCTGTCGCAGGTGGAAAAAAGCAGATCTGCTGACAGCCAAGACATGAGCCTCCATTGTCAGCAGTGGGTCCAACTGGACCCCAGACTCTTTACTAAGGACGACGGGCGTAATGCTTTACCGCCCAGAGTAGGCAACCGGAGCTCACAACCACCTGGGCGACCCAGCCATAGGATCTCCGTTTTTGATGGATTCACTCTTAACCACCTGGCTCGTAGCCAACCAGTCACGGCTTCAAGGCACAGCTGGAAAGTAACGGGTACAGAGTCCGGCCGTCCATCCATCCTCAGCACCAGCTGGGTGTCATCAGCGTACTGGTGACACTCCAGACCAAAGCTCCGCACCAGTTCAGCAAGTGGTCGCATATAGATGTTAAATATCAAAGGGGAGAGAATGGCTCCCTGAGGGACCCCACAATTTACAGGGAGCCTCTCGGAAACCCTACCTCCCCTCTCCAATCACTGTCCCCAATTCAGGAGGAAGGAGGACACCCATTCAAGAGCAGTTCCCCTCACCCCTGTCACAGCTAGGCAGTGGGCTAACAATGTGAGGTCTACTGTGTCAAACGCAGCCGTGAAGTCCAATAGCATGAGCAGTGCCGATCCACCTTGATCCAACTGCAGTGGAGCTGGTCTGTGATGGCGACCAACACAGTCTCTGTCCCGTGCCCAATGCGGAAGCCGGACTGGTAGGGGTCTAATCCGGCTGTGTCATTTAAGAACTGCTGCAGCTGAGCCGCTACTGCCCTCTCCATCACTTTCCCCAGAAACGGCAAATTCGAAACTGGGCAGAAAATGGAGGGAACTGATTGGTCTAGTAGGTCCTTCCTTCCTTCCTTCCTTCCTTCCTACCTTCTTCTCTTCCTTCCTTCCTTCATTCTCCCCCTTCCTTTCTGTCCTTTCCTTCCTTCCTACCTTCTTCTCTTCCTTCTTTCCGCCTGCCTTTCCTTCCTCTTCAAATGGAAATGGGAGAAGAGTCACACACGTCCCGCTCTTGCCTGGCTTCTGGAGCAACCCAGTCGCTCTTTGGGAGGCACCAAAGTTCCCCTCCAGGTTTGAGAAGCCGTTCTCTGAGTGGCATCTCTTCTCTCTTGCAGGTGACCTTGACCTTCAAGACGTGGCCATCTACTTCATGGAGGAGGCGTGGAGATTGCTGGGCAAGGAGGGCCTTGTACGAGGAGGTCATGATGGAGACCCACGAGCACGTGACCTTCCTGCGTAAGGACCTTCCCAACACCCCCTTTCCTGTGGAGATTCAGGGCCCTTTCCATTCCTCGGCCAGGGTGCGATGAGACTCCTTTCATGTCATCTTCAGCTCAGGCCCTTGTTTCCCAGGAACATCAAGGGGTTCCCTTAGCAACTGGGAATTCTCAACCAGTCACTCTCTGGGTCTGGTAGGTGCCTCTGGGAAGGCCCACAAGAGTCCAGAAAGCAAAGGCTTCCCAGGCAGCGCTGGGCTCTCAGGTCCACTCGTGTGTGCTTCAGGTAACCACAACCC
>JARBWK010001388.1:0-19416 GCA_030556195.1 Anolis apletophallus | reverse complement strand
CCTGAATCGCTGGCATAGGAAATCTGGAGTGAGCACTCCTCTGGCAGGCTCTCCTGGGTGGCTCTCTCGAATGCTCCTCTTGGCTTGGCCTGAAGGAGAGGAAGGGCCTTTTCCCAGGCTGGGCTCAGAAGAGTCTTTCCTCCCATCTTCTCAGGAAGACCTTGCGCTGTTGCCAGGATCTCTGCAAGGCAAAAACATTGGGGAAATTACTGAGGGTAGAAAGAAAGGGGCAGGAAGAGCAAGCAAGATGTTTGATGGGATAAAGAAAAAATGGGAAACAACCCCAGTCCCATTTTAGCATATCTCTCTGGCCATAAATGATGCTTTTCAGTCTTTATACACCACTTACAAGATATTTCGTGTCCCCAGAGCAACAAGGCACCTACTTATGCTTGGGGATAAACTCTAGTTCACACCAGCAGTGCTCATGACTCCAAAGGATGGAGCCATGGCAGTTAGAGAAGTGCCACATTGCCATAATTCTGCTGTGTGGATGGGGTGAACCATGTTTGGCATGTTTTACCCATGGGAAGGTAAGGACATGACCAAATAATGCCAAGAATACTGGCATAAGCCATAATCAACTTGAAGGCACCTAACAAGAAGTTCAACGTTAACCCTGTTTTTGGTATATTCCAAAAATGGGACCAGTTTCCCTTATCAGCTCTAACTATTGAGATACAGCATAGGCCAACTCCAGTCACCATCTGTTTGCCCATAGAAAAACATGCTAACCAAATCTATTAAAACTGAGGTGGTGTATCCAATGCCGTTTTCTAAATCAGTGGCCCAAAGAACCCCAGAACAGGCCTAAAAACCACAACATTAAGAAAACAGTTGCTGGGCTTTGTTATTTTTAAAGGATTTTTTTATTATTTTTTCAAAATTATTGTGACTAGTGCTATAGAAGATTATACAAAACATTAAAACATATTCTATGTTTACATCATGTTTACATCATTTCCTCTTTTCTCCCTCCCTCCCTTTCCTCCCCAGGAATAGTTTACAAATTTGCTGCATTTATTACAATTGTTCGATGATGAGGATAATCTTTTTAATTCCTTATATTTATCTTTCCCTTTATTATGTAAATTAAGCCTTTCCATTTTGCCTCCCATGACTTTCTCATGTGGCCCATCCTGTAGTAACTTTCCTTTCGCTAATGTAGTATTGGAGGTCATCCGCTAAATATTTATATCATGTTTTTGTGTCCCATTTCTTTGGTTCTTCCAACCTAATGTGACTGAGGCTTTAATTGCATCGAACATGTAATTTATTAATCCCTCTCTGATCTTAAGACAAGATTGATTAGACCAGTGGTTCACAACCTTTTTTTGACCAGGGACACTTTTGACCAGACCACTCACCAATATAGTACCAAAAGGGTTATGAATCAGTTTTGGTCAACTTTAGATTCAGTTTGGTTAATTGGGGTGTTGATTCAGAAAACTGAATTGGACAGACACATCAGCTCTAGCTTCTGATAATATCATATGCCATCCAATAGTTGCCATATGCTTGCCCACGGAAACCATATTTAATAAGCCTTGGCACAATAAGAGGGTTTCACAAGACCAGTCACTCTCATTGCAACAGTGTAGTAACGGTGAGGCCGTGGACCATATTTTAGTTCTTATGGACCACTGATAGTCCACGGACCACAGGTTGGGAACCACTGGATTAGACCTAAACATCTTCAATGAATTCCTGTATTTAAAGTATTCTTTAGAGCACAGTTTTTACATACAGTTTTTTTAAAAAAATGAATACATTAGTTGGAGGGATCATTTAATTTTTGCTTACCTTTAGCACATCAACGCTCTCAGCAGCCAGAGGTTCATAGAGCTGAGGAACAGAGAAGAGAAAGAAAAGCCAATGGACAAAACTCCAAACTACAAGAAAGGAGATTCCATCTGGAACATTGGGAGAACTTCCTGACTGTGAGAGCTATTCAGCAGTGGAACTCTGTCCCAGTATGGTGGAGGCTCCTTCTTGGAGGGTTTTAAGCAGAGGCTGGATGGCCATCTGTCGGGGATGGCTTGAATGTGATTTTTCCTGTTTCTTGGTAGGGTTGGACTGGATGGCCCATGAGGTCTCTTTCAATTCTATAATTCTATGATTCTATCTTCATCCTTATTTTAATCTTGAGCTTCCAGGTTCTCTCCCCCACTACAAATAAATAAAAAGCAGGGTGAAGGCCTCAATGGTTCTCTCTCTTCTTCATTTCCTACTTCTTTCAAAAATTTCTAGATGCTGTACTATTCTTTTGGGGGTCTAACAGCAGAGTAAAAGAGCTTAAAAGAGGCAAGCAGGCGATCCTGTACCTACCAAGTCTCCTGCTGTCCCAGGTATTCCTGGCAGAAGCCATTGTTTCCTGGGATGCTCTAAAGGCAAGGAGAAACTTTGAATAGTGGACTCCACTTGATCTGTTATCCCCTGATCCGTTCCTTGCTATCTCAAAGGGAGCCTGGGGATTGTCACGGCTCTCCCACCACCAAGAGGACCAGAAGGTGGGACCCCTACTAGAAGACCCTATGGACAGATGCCATAAAATGGTCTAACTGGTTTGTAACCCCTCCAGTGTGTATTTAGCATGTCTCTAGAGTACTCTGCCATGTTTCTCTTAAACATTGTCTTCTTAACTGTCACTATTTTGAGGATAGAGTGGCCAATGGCCCAGATTATACATTGTTCTGACAGAGGATGAAAGTCTGTCTTATGTAGCCATGGACAGACCTACATTGAGCCCTTATCTTCCGTCCAATCTGGGAGAAGAACTCTGAGCAATCCACAGTGTTGTTAAACATGGTTCAAGGCTGTGTTTAGCAGCTTTGCTCTGGACTAACCCAGATCAGATCCACGCATAGTTTGGCCATCATGGAGCTGATCCAGAGGGACTTCTCAGATTATGATCGGTGCAACATTGCAACCTCTGTAGCTAGACTCCCAACATCTCACCCATGAAAACCAAGACATGTGTGACAAAAGCAATGCCAAAATGGGGTCATGAAGGCAAAAACTATGAACGAGGAAGGACACAAAAGGGAAAAGAGGATACGGCAGTTTGCGCTGACTGGCGAGGGTCAGATTTCGCCTCTGCTCTCTTTTTCTGTGGAGTTAATCAGAGTGCAAACTCTGTTTGGAATTCAAAACTCAGTTTGCAGTCATTGGGGAGGCTGAGGACAAAACTAAAAGTGGGACACGAGAAACCGAGGTTCAAATGTAGCTAAAACTGGGATGACAGGGGATTAATCAAGACCTGTCTTCCAAAATGGGCACAGTTGAAGGGTATGTGTCTGGAAAGGACAACCAGGCAGGTAGGAACCGCAGATATGTCGAAGATGGATATATCAAGTTGGAGCTATCTTCCTGGATGATCTATGGAAGGTCTAGAAAATGCTTTTTTCTTTTATTTCTATGGTTGCAGAAACAGAGTTGGTTGTGCCTTGGTTTCTGTGGCTGTTAAATGGCAATTGGAGATGACCTGCAACAGTGACATCGGTTGCAGGAGTAGAGGGTCATTAGAGACACAGTATCTCCATCTGCACCAGCATAAAGACATACACAGCTCTAATGTGACTGATTGATTGAGTGATTGAAACTGCCACTCATTATCCTCAATTTATACATTTGGTCGACTTACATGAAGTTATACAGTAAAATCTTCTTCATGTATTGGGAGTTACCGATCTCCACCAAAAGGCTTTAAGAACTGGTTACAAGGGCTTTGAATACCATGGCCATTTTTAAATCAACTCTTATCTTTTAATGGGAGTTGTTTTAAAGAGTTTTAGTTCTAGGATAATTTAATTGCAATTTAATAATCCTTTTTCATGGTTTCATCTCCTGCTTTTGTGCAAATTTTTTATCTGCCTTTGCGTTTTGGTTTTAGAGTTGCCTGGAGAATGAGGTCTGGGCGAACAGGCAGACTGTGGAAGGAAATAAATAACAACAACAATAATAATGTTCTATCTTAACTGTTTGGGTCTGAAAACAAATCAAGCCAGAATTCTTCCCGTCATGCTTTGGACACTTCATGAGAATCCATAACTTATTTCAGAAGATGATCATACTTGGCAAAGTGGGAACCCCCCAAAATGGAATTACAAGGCTGATTCAATTGTGGGAAGCCATGTGGTTTACAAGACCTAGCAAGGCTATGGATGTCTCCTCCATTCATGGACTCCTCTAAGTTGAAGCCAATTTGAGGGCACCAAACGACCATCACAAGTCCTCCTACTGACCTGTCTCCTGGGCTCCTGGGGTCCGGGGTCCGGCCTCTGGCGGTCCCTGGAGAAATGGGAAAGCAGAGGCCATTCAGAGACACACAGAGAAAGTTACTGCAAGTGTGTGTGAGCAAGGGGGGATGGAGGAGCCAAGGCTGCCACGCACAGGGGAGCAAGCATGCACATCCATGCCCACACACACCTGAGGGCCTGGCTGAGGCTGCCAGGAAGTCCCGATCCACAGTCCTGGGGCACCCTGCGGGTCCAAAAAGGGGAGAGCATTTAGCAAGGAGCTAAGCAGGACCCGAGTTGGTCGGTTGGTCCGGCTTCTGGAGCTGCAAAGGCGTGGAGCGGCTGGAGGAGAGGGTGGAGGCACACGGGCAGCTCAGGCCACCATCCATCTTAGCAGTGAATCTTGCCCCACAAAACAACACTGGAAGAGAAGCTGAAGGGTGGAACCACGCTTACCGGAAGGCCAACCATATTGGCCTCTGCCCGGGACCGGGTTGGCAGCTGCATTCTCCAGCGTCTCCCTGGGGAAAAAAGGATGGTGGTGAGGAAGAGTGAGCTTGTGGTGTACCAATGTGGCTAAGCATCAGGTCAATTGAGTGGCAAATGTGTGATGGGTTTTGGTCCAAACTGTAAAAGGGTTACTGACCCATCCCTCAGTTGCTCTCAAAGGGGCGAATTGTGAAGACTGTGTCCAACGCATGACGAGTGGCGCCCGTCTATATATTGCCAAGAGAACTAGCCACACAGAAATCCTTCCAAACCTGAGCCTCAATATATATTAAGAACTTTAAGTGAATTTAACTGACTCCAATGTTTAATTCTATTTTAATGTTTGCATGTTCTGGGTTTTACATTATCCCCCTATTTGTTTCATAAGTTGAGCCGCTTTGTGTCTCACTCCAAGAGATACAAGCAGGATATAAACAATATAAGAAGAAGAATACAATGTTCCCAAACTTGGCATGAGCATTGAAGATGTAGCTCACCTTCTCACCCCTGGTTCCTTTTTCACCCTGGAGAGAAAGGTAAAAGGTGAATCAATACAAGAGTCTCATATCGATGAAAGATGAGGCATAAAATGGTTACCAGGTCTACCTTTTGGCATCCAAATTGACCCAGTTATTTGAAGATCTGGGCTTGTTTTTGCCAGAATAAGGATTTTCAGAGTTGGGGGTTCCAACTGAGGGGGTTTAGTCTGGTTCAATCTCCTACTAGTTTCCAATGACAACTCCCTTCAAAACAAGCCATGCAGCTTACCTACCATTAAACCATTTGTGTGGTACTTGGGAGGCCTCTTGACCTTCAGGACCCTGAAAGAGAAGATTAAGACAAAAGAGGATTTAACAAAGCAAGCTCAATGTTGGGGTTTCAAGAGCCCTCAAGATGCAAAAGAGAAAGGCTTCCACTTACCGATGGGCCAGTGACACTGTGCCTGAGGTCCTATGGCACCTTTAAGACCTGAGGGAACCCTATATCAAAACAAAAAACAAGGCTGAGAACATTACTGATTGAACCAGACTAAACCCCCAGGATGAGTAAAAAGTCTCTAGGGTGCATCTATACTGTAGAGTTAGCTCTTCTGAGTTCTCATCCAAGACTTAAAACCGTTGCACCATTCTGGCTTTACAGTTATCTATAGGTGTCTAAAATAAAGTAAGTTAGCTACAAGAAGTCTGGAAACATTTTGGTAAAGCTATTTATCGGTGTTTGAAAAATGTATCTGATCCATTCTTCCTCAACTACATTATAAAACCCCTTTATCCACAGATTCAGTATCCATGATTTTACAAAAATGTGTGGCACCCATGGCCCGTTCGTGCCAATGGGAGGGGCGAGGCACCGGGGGTCCCGATGCCATTAGGTCCCGCACAGGCTGAAGGGGACTCGGAGGATGAGTTGGAAGGCCCAGACCAAGACTGGACAGTGCAGTGCCCAGTCCACCTGCAGAGAGCTTAGCCTGGGATTTCGAGTGAGCATTGCGGAGAAGGAGCGGACCAGGTGGAGATGGGGAGGCAGCGAAGCAGCTAGCGGCGATAGGTATGAGGTCCCACCCGGCCGAGGTTCCCAAGACCTGGCCGCGCCGCAGATGGAGGCCAGCGGCTGGGAAAGTTCAGGAGGCTGCTTCTCAAGGAGATAGCGATACTGAACTGAAGAGCGGGACGTTCCCATAACAGACGAGGGACATAGAGCAGGGCAGGAGGAGCTGGCATCTGTCCCTAGATCGTCACCGTTCGAAAGTAGAGACTGGAGACGCCGGGCCCTAGATCGTCGAGGGGCCCGGCCGGAAGGATTAAGAACGGGCCCGTGAACTGATCCTCAGTTCTCGACCCACGTCTGATCTGAAGGGGGCGTGAAAGCGGAGTGAACCACGGAGCCTAGTTTGGCTCGCCTTGACCAAGTCCTGACCTTGCTATTGATTCGCATTGCTGCGGATACCTTGCTTGTTCCGGAGTGAATCCGAAACTTGCCAAGCCTTTTGCCACGATTGCTTTTGGAACTATCCTTTGAACTTGTCTTAATTGGACTACAGCTTTGCTGATTGCCTTATTCAGTCTCTCTCAATGAGAATTGCCTTTTGGACTATTTTATATTCAATAAAACTAGTTAGCCTTTGCTACGTCTCCGTGTGTGTGTTAAAGGGCAGTTCTAAGTCGGTGTTCGCGACAGTTGGCCGGAGAACTCCTCGAACCCTTTTTTGCACCCGCGGGGCGTACCAGAAACCGCCGGCTGCGCATCAAAGGCTCCCATTGTCTCCACGGCCGCCATGGCGAACTTGACGGGCCATGCAAGTGGTGGCGTTGCAGGAGGTGGCGAGCTGCGAACTCGAGCAGGGCGGCACCCGCCGGTGAATGCCCCGGCTCGTTTCAATGGAACCGGCGATGGGGAAGTTTTCTTGCCCAGGTTCAGTATACCTGGAGTTGCGGCCCAACGAATTTGCCACCCCGGGCCCAGGTGGGCTTCGTGTTCAACTGTATGGAAGGGATGGCAGCGACGTGGAGCACCTCCTCGCCCGTCCGCATGCGGCGACTTTGAACGCTTTCCTAGATGCGATCCGGGCGGCTTAGGGACCTCCGTCAATGGAGACCTGGCGGAACGGGATTTAGCACGGTTGACCATGAAGGACATGACTTTTGTCTCAGTATATTTCCCGTTTCCGAGGTGCTGGCCAGCCAGACCAAGTGGGAAGGACCACCCCTGCGCTATACGTATCTAGCGGGACTTCGCCGAGATTCAGCAACAGATGTTACAATTGCCCCGGCTGCCGACCTGGGAGGCCATCGCCTCGAAGTTTGCGAGGCGGGAGCGGCCATACAACACAAGAGGAGGGGGGTCGGCACGGCCGAGAAACCACCGACCAGGAGGCCGGGACCGCCAATTTGTGCCCCGCCAGATCCCTGCCCCACTCCTGTTGTGGATGACTCGAACCGATGCAACTGGGTACGGTGCGGCCCAAAGTAGATGCTGCTGAGAAGGCTCAAGCAAAGACTAACCTTGTTGGTACTGTGGGGGCTCCGGTCATTTTTCTCGTGATTGCCCCCAGAAACCGCGTGGGAGGACCCCTCGGCTTCCGCAGCGGTGTGCCCTCCGGAGCCTGGAGGAAGCCCTCCAGGCGGGGAAGGGTACGGTAAGTAAGAGGGCTCACCACCGGCCGACGCCGCCACCCTCCTGAACCCAAACTGGACAATTGTTCCTTGTCATGGTCGGCTTGTGTCACCCGAGAAGGGGCGATGATGGTCCATGCTATGATCGACTTCGGGAGCGACCAATAACTTCATTGATGCAGACTATGCAAGTCTGCGGGATTAAAATTTCTTGACCTCCAGAGCCTGGCAGGTGTCCAGACCGATGGGGAGAGTGTTGAAAACCGGGGCTGTGACTCAGTATACAGCTCCTACCAGGATGTGGACTAGCTCCCATAAAGAGGACATTTCTTTTCTTGTGACCAAGCTCCCCCGATTTCCCCATTGTTCTGGGCATTGTGTGGCTCCTCCATGACCCCAGATCTCCTGGGCTAAGAGACAGTTAATTTTTTTCGGTCCGATCATTGCCAGGGCCACTGCATGACGGCCCGGCGTGCCAGGCTCAAGAGGTGGAGAATGTGGCCACCTTGCCCAAAAGTATGCCGGTTTTGGATGTTTCAGTGAGAAGGAGGCGAACGTTTGCCTCCGCACCGGCCCTATGACTGTGCCATTGACTTGCAGGGGCCCCCATTCCCGCGGGGCGCCTCTGCCCGCTCTCGGACCGGGCAACAGGCTCTCGAGACTTCCTGGATGAGAACTGCGGAAGGGGTTCATTCGGCCCTCCCAATCCCGGCCGGGGCTCCGATTCTTTTAGGTCAAGAAGAAATCGGGAGTTGCGCCTTTGCAAATCGACTACAGAACTCAACAAGATCACGATCCGAACCGCTATCCCTGCCCTTGATCCCCGAGCTCTTGGAGAGGATGCGGGCGCTAAGGTGTTCACTAAACTGGACCTGAGGGGGGCTTACACCCTTGTCCGGATTCGTCAGGGTGACGAGTGGAAGACGGCCTTCCAGACCAAGTGGGGCAGTTTCGAATACCTGGTGATGGGATTCGGTTTGTGCAACGCCCCAGCGTGTTCCAACATTTCATGAATGACATTTTCCGAGACCTTTTGGACCGCTATAGCAGTGGTCGACTGGGCACCTCCTGCTACCAAGAAGGACATTCAAAGATTCCTGGGCTTTGCCAACTACTACAGAAAGTTCATTCTGACTTTGCCAAGTGGGCTGATCCGATCACCCAGTTTGCGGGGAAAGGTGCCGTTCCGGTGGGACGCCGGAGGCGGATGTGGGGTTCCGCAAGTTGAAGCAGCTGTTCACCACTCAGCCGCTTTTGCAGCACCCCAACCCCGCACCCTTTCATCGTCAGGCCGATGCTTCGGATGTGGCGGTGGGAGCGATCCTGCTTCAGCCTCAGGGGGACGGATTTGTTGCCCTGTGCCTACTATTCCCGGCAGCTGACGGCTCGGAAAAAGAACTACACCATTTGGGAGAAGGAACTTTTGGCCATCAAGGTGGCGTTTGAAGTCTGGAGACACCTGCTTGAAGGCCAAGTTCCGGTGGAGGTTCACACCGACCACCGGAACTTGGCGCATCTGAGTCCCAGCGCAAATTGAACCAGAGGCAACAGAGATGGTCCCTGTTCTTTGAGCGATTCAATTTCCGCATTCACTATGTGACCCCCCAAGCAGACCAAGCAAGCTGATGCCCTGTCCCGGAAGCCGGAGTATGTCCGCGGCGGGGAGGCCCTCGCCGAGCAGCCCCTGCTCAAAGCGGAGAACTTTGCAGCCGCCCGAACGGCTCCCGCGCCGGCTCCGGCGGCTCCGCCCGGGCCCGTGGATAAGCGGCCGTTGAGTGTGTTGGGGTCCAGGCCCGCCAGCGGGGCGACCCTTGGGTGCGTGAGCAGTTGGCCAAGGGGTGCAGGCTCCGTTTCAGGTGCGGAACAGGGTGCTCTATCATCGGGACTCTGTTTACGTTTCTCCGGGCCCTGGCGGGGATATTCTCAAGCTTTGCCACGATTCTAAGGCGGCGGGCCATTTGGGCTCTTCAAGACGCTGCAGCTGGTCCTACGGGATTTTTGGTGGCTTAAAGTGCGGAGGGATGTGGAGGACTATGTGGGATCCTGCCCTGTGTGCCACCGGGCAAATCAGGGGGCAAGCCGCGGGCTTGCTCCAGCCTCTTCCGACTCCTTCCGCTCCTGGAAGATGATTTCGCTGATTTCATCACCGATCTTCCCAAGTCAAGGGCTTCACCACGATACTGGTCGTGGTGGACTGTTTTCACCAAGATGGGACACTTCATCCCCTGTGTGGGGGTGCCTACTGCCAAAGAGACTGCTGATATGTTTGTGCAACATGTGTTTCGGCTGCATGGACTTCCACAGAGCCTGGTGACGGACGGGGCACCCAATCACTTCCCAGTTCTGGAAGGCTGTCCAGAAGCTGCGGGGGATTGATGTGCGGATGTCCACGCTCACCACCCGCAGACCGATGGGCAAACCGAAAGGGTTAATGCCACTTTGGAGCAGTACCTGCGCTGCTATGTCAACTATCAGCAAACCAACTGGCGTCCTTGTTGTCTTTGGCAGAGTTTGCTTACAACAATGCGACGCAGAATCCATCAAAGAGACTCCTTTCTTTGCCAACTATGGACACCACCCTCGGTTCTACCCTCCGGTGGACCCGTCTGGGGGCGTTCGGAGGCTAAGGATTGGCTCCAGGAGCTCACTGCGCTTCAAGACTTGCTCGTACTCAATTGGACCAGGCGAAGGCCGACTACAAGCGGATGGCTGATCGGCGGCGCCAGGAGGGTCCCTGCGATTCTGGTGGGGATAAAGTTTGGCTGTCCACCAGAATCGCCCACGCAACGCCCCAGCCGCAAGTTGGATGCGCGGTTTTTGGGGCCTTACAAAGTTTTGGAGCGGGTGGGGCCTGTTTCCTTCAAGCTCCAGCTCCCTGCGGACATGAAACTCCACCCGGGGTTTCATCGCTCCCTTGCTCCGCCCGGCGAAGGGGGGTGCGGCCTGATGTGACGCAGCCGCCTCCTCCCCCTGTGATGCGGGAGGGCGGGGAGGAGGTCGAAGTGCAGGACATTTTGGATGCCCGCATCCGGTACAGGAAGTTGGAGTATTTCATTGACTGGAAAGGTTTTGGCCGGAAGAGCGTGCTTGGGTCAAGGCTCGCGGCGTCCACGCGCCGGAGTTGGTGGCCCGTTTCCATCGCAAGTATCCTGACAAGCCTAAGCCCGGGGCGGCCAGGGGGCCCTGAGGGGGATAGTGTAGCACCCATGGGCCCGTTCGTGCCAATGGGAGGGGGCGAGGCACCGGGGTCCCGATGCCATTAGGGTCCCGCACAGGCTGAAGGGGACTCGGAGGATGAGTTGGAAGGCCCAGACCAAGACTGGACAGCAGTGCAATTGCCCAGTCCACCTGCAGAGAGCTTAGCCTGGGATTTCGAGTGGGAGCATTCTCCGGAGAAGGAGCGGACCAGGTGGAGATGGGAGGCTTAGCTGAAGCAGATAGCGGAGATAGTTATGAGTTTCCCCCAAGCGGCCGAGGTTCCCAAGACCTGGCCGAGCAGCAGATGGAGGCCAGCGGCTGGGAAAGTTCGGGAGGCTGCTTCTCAAGGAGATAGCGATACTGAACTGGAAGAGCGGGGCCGTTCCCATAACAGACGCCGGGACATAGAGCAGGGCAGGAGGAGCTGGCAGCTGTCCCTAGACCGTCACCGTACGGAAAGTAGAGACGGGCGACGCCGGGCCCTAGATCGTAAGAGGGCCCGGCCGGGTATCAAGAACGGCCCGTGGGAACTGATCCTCAGTTCTCCGCCACGCCTGATCTGAAGGCGTGAAAGCGGAGTGAACCACGGAGCCTGGTTTGGCTCGCCTTGGACCAAGTCCTGACCTTGCTATTGATTCGCATTGCTGCGGATACCTTGCTTGTTCGGGTGAATCCGGAAACTTTGCCCTTTTGCCACGATTGCTTTTGGAACTATCCTTTTGGAACTTTGCTTTCTTAATTGGACTACAGCTTTGCTGATTGCCTTATTCGAATCTCTCAATGAGAATTGCCTTTTGGACTATTTTATATTCAATAAAACTAGTTAGCCTTTGCTACGTCTCCGTGTGTGTGTTAAAGGGGCAGTTCTAAGTCGGTGTTCGCGACAAAATGTTACTCTCTGGAAATGTTTGTGAGCCTCTCTTGGACCTTCTATGGTGTGTTTCCATCAAATGATAAGGTTCACTATTACCCACGGTTTTAGGGGTCCCCCATGGATACAGGGGTTGTCCCTTATTTCCACTTCTATTTAGGATAGAAATGTCTGCTTGTATGAAGTTTCCCGTGATACTTGCCAAGAAGGTCCTTAATCATGATTGCATGCCCTGTCTGTATAATTATCTATGCTTACACTCCATATTCCCAGCTCCATTTAAGGGAGCAGGTTTGCTGCAGATCCGAATGAACTGTTGTGCATCGCAAATGCAATTGATTTACCAAAGCAATACCTTGAGCGACAAAGCCTCTGCATTTTTGCTGAATTCATAGTACAATAATATTCTGTTCACATGCCAGCTGTCTGCTTAGGTTCATTACAGAGCAACACTGGGAATGTGAGCTCTGTTTTGGGAAAATAACTCATGGATGTTCACAGTGTTTGGGTTCCCCCCCCACTTCTTTTCATTTGACATTATTTACAGGCCAACCTATGAGAAAGTTCTCAGAGGGCTCACGACGAGAAGTGCAACAATTGAAAAATTCAATAACCGTAAAAACTGCAATGAAGGGATAATGCTGCATAAAAACACAAGCCGGGGAAATTAAAAAACAGCTTAACGCAGAGGCATGTTAAATGTTGTGGAAAATAAAAAGAGTCTTTGTCTCACACTGGAACAATCCTGATGTAGAATGAGTCATCATGTTGTAGTGGTATGAGTCTTGGATGTTGTGGAAACCACAGGTTGACCTTGGGCATGTCACACTCTCAGCCTCAGAGGAAAGCAAAGGCAATCCTTCCTCTGAGGAACCCCTCTGATCCATATATTAGTACAGTTTTCAACCAGTGTGCCGCGGAACACTAGTGTGCCATGAGAGATCATCAGGTGTGCCGTGGGAAATTATTTTCTAACTTCATTCATATATAAACTATAAGGCACATCTGTCCCTTTAAGAAATGGAACTATAGCACTCACATCACCTAAGAAGTGACGAGTGCTATGGTCGTGCTATCTTGGATGTGTGCCATGGGAAATTATTTTGAACTTCATTCATATATAAACTATAAGGCACAGCTGTCCCTTTAAGAAATGGAACCATCGCACTCTCGCGTCACCTAAGAAGTGATGCGAGAGTGCTATGGTCGCGCCCATCTTGGATTCGTTCAGACGCGCTAAGTAAGCAAAGTTAGAGTTAGTGCTGCAGCTGCGCGTCAAGTGAAAGTGGCAATTTGGGACCACAGTAAGACAAGTGAGTGACAGTGATGAAGAAGTTTTTGAGAAGGGAAAATGCAAATGCCGAACAGGGCCCTGGACAAAAATTATGACACAGATGAATGCCTAATATGAGTGGTGGACAAAAGAAAAAAGAAAAGACGGTGAACAAGAGTTTCGTGTGTGTCTTTCTACCATTCCTGCCAGGATATCTATTTTGTGTTCATCGAAACAGGCCCAGGTTTCACACTAAGTGAGTGTATAAATACATTTTAAAACATATTAACTATATGCATTACTGTGTTAGAGTGTCATTTTGTGTCATTTTAGTTGGTGGTGTGCCCCAGGATTTTGTAAATGTAAAAAATGTGCTGCAGCTCAAAAAAGGTTGAAAATCACTGTATTAGTAGATGACAATACGAGACAGTTCCCATTGCCTTACTACAATATAATTGTAACACAAAGCTCTTGGAGGCACCTAACATGGTCACTCTGGACTTCATAGCAAGTAACCAGGATAGGAAAAGTAACTGGCTAGCTCCCCATAGTGAGACATACATTGAATACAGGTGGAATTAGACTTCTGGAAGAGCATGACTGATGTCAAAAGCAACGCAATGTCTTGGATTACAGAAACAATATGATCTTTGGATTACAGAAACCCTGTGATTTCCGGGATCACAGAAGCAATGTGGCTTCTGATATTACAGAAACAAAGCAACCTCTGGGGTGTCAGAAGCAATTCAAGTTCTGGCATTATAGTAGCAAGAAATGTGATTTCTGGGATGTCAGAAGCAACGGGACTTCTAAGATTACAGAAACAATGCAACTTCTAGGACTACAGAAGTAATATGATTCCTGGGATTACAGAAGCAATGTGACTTCTGGGATCTCAGAAGAAATGCTACTATGGGATGTCAAAAGCAACACAACTAATATTTCAGAAATATGTGACTTCAGGACGACTTCTTCAGATATTCATGGTGATGTCACCCATGTGTATTCAGCTATGTTGTGAAGCATGATTTAGCTATGTTTTACCACGAATTTGGAGAGAAAGGAGTAAATGTCAATGCTGCAGTGCTAGAAAAGGAAAATCCATGTATGAGGATTATGTTGTGATTCCTGAAATCTTACTGGACCACCCTTCTTCAAAAGAATGAACCATCTCTCGCAGAAGCTTCTAGGAGTGGCAATTCACCTTGGGGCATTGTGGCATTTCTAACAGATCACGTGGCAACCAGGGCAGACAATGGGCTGCCAGGCCACGTGGTTTTACCCCACCCTTCCTCTAGGAGTTAGATGGGAAGAGTACAGAAGAAACACGTTCCTGCTGAGTTGGCCCTGGAGTGCACTAATCATCTTAGAAAAATACACGGCACACGAAGGTGGAGAGATTCTATCACCTTCAGCATCCCGCCATTGCAATTCACAGAAATGAATAAGAAATGAAAGCCGAAGCAATTGCAGTTGCTGGACGCCTTCATGTCTCACCCACA
Organism: Anolis apletophallus; assembly: GCA_030556195.1. NCBI lineage: Eukaryota > Metazoa > Chordata > Lepidosauria > Squamata > Anolidae > Anolis > Anolis apletophallus. Next base: position 4,732 of record JARBWK010001388.1, on the reverse strand, counting down.
TCTGTGGCAAATTAAGCAATCCAGATGCAAATGCTCACCTTGGCACCTTTTTCGCCAGCATTTCCTGGGGGGCCTCGAGGTCCTGGCGTTCCCTAAAGAAAGAGAAACAAAGCAAAAGCACAAAGAGGCAGTAAGAATAGACTCAGCATCTGGCACAATTTGATGAAAAGTTTCTGAGAACATTAGACGAAGTGGACCTGCGTGCAGCCGAATATCTCTGCCATTCGTCTAGAAGGGCTCAAGATATTCTACTCAGAGAGCATCCTCACATCAATGGTGTTCGCTAGGCTTGGTTGATCCAAAAAAGAGAGAAAAGGTTCAAAACTCGTTTGGTGGTTTGATTCTAAAGTCACTTCCTTTAAAAAAAATCAAAACTTTCAGAAACTTCCGAAACTTCGGAATATATTCGTTAATGACAGACATGCATTGGCAGTAGGAAAAAATCAGCACTGGCACTGGGGAAACTTCAGGGGCTCTTCCACTCAGGCCACTCCTGACCAGGGAAGCAGGGAAGGAAGGGAGGAAGGGGGGAGGGAGGTGCTTCTGTCAGGTTCTCCTTCTTTTCCAAATTTAGTTGCTTTAACCAATATCCCAATTCACCTTTAGTGCAGCTGGTCTAGGACGGGAAAGCATTATCGCCTTCCTCCCTTCCCCATTTTCTCCCGCCTTCCGCCTTCCCCCTTTCCTTTTTGTAAACATGGCATTGGCTTGATCCTTTTGAGCAGCGGCTGCCTCCTGCCTGGCTAAACTCCTCATTGCCAAGCCTTGAGATTGGGGTGAGGGGGGGGGAGTGAGGAAAACTCGGTTTGAATGCAAACAAACCCACTTTCCCCTCCTCTCCTTCCTTCTCTTGCATCTCGCTTAACCTCAGAGCCGGAGAAAAGAAGACTGGAGGTCTTGAGAACCCATTCCTCCCCATCTGTGGATCCTTCTCGAGGGGTTTTGCAATGCTTTTTTTTACCCGTTCATGCAAATTGCTTTACACGGGAGTCATTCACAATTGATAAATGGCAGCTTGGCTTTCCTTCCCCCTTCACAAATCTCTAGATCAATGTTTTTTATTCTCCCCCAAACCATTCACCTTTCCTCTCTTTCATTCTAACCTGGGAATTGGGATGGGGAAGAAAGAAGAAGAGAGACACAAGCTGGCTGGTTTCTGCCTTTCTTACGGTCTTTCCTCAAAGTTAGCAGCAGAAGGGTGGGTTGGTTTTGTTTTTTTGTGTGGAGGGGTTGAGACAAAGGAGTAAAGCGAATCAGATTGGGAGGTCACCAGTCTGAGGGCTTCACGAAGAAATGATGGGGTTTGACTGGAGAGTGCGCTTTCCTATAGGATCAGGCTGCACAAATCCATTTCTTTCTCTCCATCTCTCTCTTTTGTGTCTGTGATTGCTGCCGCTCGATTCTCCCTCCTTCTCCGCATTAACAGCTGAGGCAGGCCTGGAGTGGAAGAGCCCTCGGTCAGGCAGAGCTTGGTAGCGGGGAGCCAAGCAGCTCCAGAGGGCAGCTCTCAGGTGCCACTTGGCCCCCGCTCCCAGGCTTCACCCTGACTGAGGGCTCTTCCACCCAGGCCTACCTCGGCTCTTAATGTGGTGGAGGAGGAGGAGACATGGCCTTCCAGTGAGTGTATCACCTCCTCCTCCGCATTAGACAAAGACTGCTGCTCAGCCATTTTGGCTAATGAGCAGCAAGGCGCTGTGGGAAATGTAGTTTAACAGTAGGGCCTTTTGCAATCTCTACCATTGGAGGCCTGCCCTTCACAAACTACAACAATGGCTGTGCTTACCCACCTCATACCTCCCTTGCATCACCCAGGAGGGAAGCATGAGAATTTAAAACTGTTAGGCTTTACAAAAGTTGCTCAATGCTTGTGAAAATTAAAAATAACCTTGGGAGACATCCAAACTTTATGGAATATTTATGAAACATAGGTTAGTGGTTCAAATTTGGATTCCCTCCCACCCACCTTTCCTGCATGGTTCAAAACTGCTGAAGCCCAAAGTCGGTAGGTTTTTATGACTTTTAGGTTTTTCCAAACGGAACCTACCCAACCCTAGTGTTTGCCATCTACATTTTTGGAGGTGTCGTTGATTGAAACATTCCATAGGAATGGAAGGAACTTCCATGAGGATGTGTCCTATCAAGCCAATCCATGCGTCCCAGCGGTTCTCAGAAGGTGCTAAGTATTGGCTGAATTGAAACTGGAGAGCTGGTTTTTGGATTTCTTTCTAGTGAGCCACCTCCGCATCCTTTCAATCCACCTCTCTGTACTGGAATGAGATGGTAGGACATTAGGGTTACATCCTTCTTGCACAATGGCCTCTTCCATGCCATCCAGTCCACCTATGGAATCCTAGGATCTGTGGTGAGATACTAGAGTTCACTGGCTGAGAATATACCTCCCAAAACTTCAAATGCTACAATTTCATAGGATAGAATCATGGCAGCTAAAATGAAATTATAGTGTTCTAATTTTATATGGTAACAGGGCCCTAATTTATTTATTTATTTATTTATTATTTACTGCATTTCTAACCGCGCCTTTGAACCCCAGAAGGGGGACTGAATATACCAGAGTCTGGATCAAACATCCTTTGAACAACTTCATGACAAAAACCTTCTGCATTCAGACAATTGGGGTAGAGCAAGTCAGAGATACTACATGACTTCCGGTGCCCCTTTCTCCCCCTGGTTCTCCTGAGTAAAGAAGAGAAACAGTTACTGTAAGTATTATTCTAACTACAATATTTAGTATGTATAACCACTGATACCTTCAAAAGAGGTGGAGATACTCACGTCTGGGCCTTGATCCCTTTTCCAGGAGTACCTGGGTCTCCTAGAAAAGAAGCAAGAGAAAGATTAGTGGAAATATGAGATGTTCTCCTAGAAAAATGATATTTTGAAGCCCATCTAAACAATGACCCCAACGTACTCTTGTAGTCCCTTCAAGCCAGGAGGTCCTTGGATTCCTGGGAGTCCTGGTTTTCCTGTTGAAGGAAAGGAACATGCAGAAGAATTAGAACAGATAATTAAATCCACCTCCACTTCACCATAAATACTGACAATGAAGACCAGATGAAAAATACCCATCCATTATCAAACATTCCTGCTCTGCCTTTTGTCTGGGATTCCAGGGTGGTGTATAATAACAACACTTTAAAACTGCATGATTGGGATTTGGGATGGGGTCTTAATGTTGAATGCTTTAATGAGACAAATGATTTAATTGGTATTTAATTGTTATATTTCTGTTTTAGTTCATTTGCAGTGTTTTGTATTTTCTGTTAGCTGCCTTGAATCCTTAAATAGAGAAAAGCAGGTTAATATATAAAGTGAACCATAAATTAATAAAACACTTCCTGGCTAGAAGCAAGAGTAAGTTAAAGACAAGATTGAAAGGTTTTAGCCGCGCTGAGTCCCCTTTGGGGGAGATAAAGTGGGGTATAAATAATAATAATAATAATAATAAACAAAACAGAAGCTAAGAGAATTTTGAAAGCTTCAGCAAATCAAACCATGTGCGTGTATACTTTGAAGGAATCGAGTCCCTGAAGGCAATATATAAAAATGCCATGTTTTGACTTCCAGAAAGAAAACAATGAGGAAGGTGTTCCACACTGAGGTGCCACAACAGAAAAGCTTTCTCCCAGGGATTCCTTCCTTGTTTTCTGATTGGAGACAGATGAGAGCCTCTCCTGAAGATCTTCCTGAAGACTTATTCCTGGGTGAAATTTTCCTTTAAGTATTAAAGCCCCAATTTAAAAAACCAATTAATAATACAAAAATGAAAAATGTAATTAAAGCATAATTCTGTATATTTTATATAAAAAGACACATTAAAACAATTTATTTATTAAATACACATCCCTGGGGGGACTCAAAGTGATTTACACAGAAAAAATGGCAAAATACATCATAAACCAAATCACAGAACAACACCATATAACTAAGCATAAAATCAATAAAACAATTAACTATAAGATAAGAAAAAGGACATTTAAAACATGAAATATAAGAATTAAAACATCTAAACTTTAAATCATGATCCAGAGTGCATGGACCAGGCCATTCCAATGTTGATTGCACATACCATTTGCTTCTTATACTGCATTACTTTACTATCAAAAGCTTAGTTCCATAATCATGTACAGTATTTGTTCTCTTTCTAAAGGCCAGGAGGAGGAGCTGATCTAATTCACTGGGGAGAGCGTTTCCAGAACAAGGAGCCACCACTGAGAATGCCTGTCTCTTATCCTGCCAATCATGCTTGCAAAGCAGGTGGGACCAAGAGCAGGGCCTCCCAGAAGATCTTAACCTCTTAAACTGTTATGGGTTTAAATGTGGTCACCAACATCTTGAATTCAGACCATAAGCCTTTCTGATGACTATTCAGTGTTCTCTCAGACGACATTCAAGTTGTGCCTTTTCCTGCAAATTCAATTTCAGTTCACACTTATCTCAGCTAGAAAGCTGTGAGACCAACAGGATCTCGTGAAGCTGAATTTTGGGCTGTCTCCTTATTCTGGAATTCCCAACCTGATTTTTTGTCAATTAAGTCTGGAATTCAAGTTATAATTCGATTGTTTTAGTGTGGATTTTAGAAATGATTTTTTGGCCATTCTGAGACCTAACTTTGTGCTTCAAAAGGATGTTTGCTACAACAACAACAGCAAAATAAATAAATAAATAAATAAAATGCTGGCCTTGTATTGCCCAAAGCCAAGAAAGCTATTTG